>JAPYYQ010001869.1:0-26591 GCA_030522585.1 Anagyrus pseudococci
TATTATACATGTAGTAAAATTCCTCTATACATCGAGTCTGTCCCCAAAAACCTATACAATATAGTAATTTTTACTTATACAAATCTATACGTGTATATTAAAAATTTTACCTTTTTATTATAAGAATGCAAAAAATTTATAGATTTCTTGAATTACTTGTATATTTTTATGAACATACATCGTATTATTACAAATTTTTATAAAATACATTTTTTTTGTTTCAGGTAAGCTTGGATCATTGAAAGGCAAAAATATAATGTTACTCGAGTTTACAAAAGGTTTGAGTTTACCTTTACATAATTCAAAGCATGCTAATAGTTGATTTCCATAATATTTTATTAATACGTTTTTTAATATAAAAAGTAGCCGAGACAAAAATCACATTAGTTAAAAAATTAAAAGAAAAGTATTTATGAAAGGTAAAAAGCACTGACTAGTCTATGTCATCGTCGAGACTAATATCTATTTGTACAATAGTAGAAAAGTGATCTCAAAAGATTAGGTCGAAGAAAAAAAAAGAGAAAATTTGAAGTAGTCGAAAAGTAAATAATAAACTCCCCATAAAAATTCCTTGCAACACGAAGACAGGAGAGCTCGCTAATCCCCCACGCATCTCGACAATCGGCAAATGTTATCGGCAGTCACGAGCGTGCACTCTGCTAGATACGTAGCTTTATCGATCAGCCAGCCAATTACCGTAGTAGTTTTTCTTGCGAGATCGTTCGCGTGAGCCTGCCGGCATTCTTTCTTTTTCTTGCCGACCTCCTTCCCATCTACCGCTCTCTCTCCTCCCCTCGAAAATCTCGCAGAACTTGATCGGTTCAGCTCGAATGACGATTTATCGCTAATTAAAACAAAATTTCGATTCCCATTAGTAACTGAACACACGAGACTGCACATTTAGTGTTGAAAAGTGCGAAAATAAATTTAAAAAAAATAAGGAAACCTCAATATTCCTGACAAGTCAGTACGTTGTTATTGTAGAAACGAACACGTGGTCGAGGACACAGGAGGTGGGGGACCCAAGAATAACGAACGGCAATTTGGTCGTGCATCGTGTGAGAATGCGCGATGAGCATGATGGCTGGGATAGGAGTGAGGATCACGCAGGAGGGGGGGGTCGTGTCTCGTAGACAGAGAACTGCTGTGGTGTGTTACGCATATGCGACCCGCAAGCGCCGAGAGGGCCTGACATTCTTTCCCGTCGAAGCGGCTCTCGTCGAAAGCACTTGTACAGACTGACTGCTCTGCCATTGTCGTTGTTTCTCGTCGCAGCTGCATTTATTCAACTTCAAGCCTTATTTTCCATTCCGTGAATGTTTTTGATGCCGCTGTTGGCCTGCAGCTTCAAAATTTGGAATAGCGACTACTGGAGCTCGTAGCTACAACTACAATGCCTGTGCTTTTTACAATCACTGATGCACGGTAAATAAATAAAAAATGAAAATGAACTAAGAAGTTATGTTTTCATGTTATTGCGGTAAAACAATTTTTTATGGTTCATAAACAACGACGAAATTGCAAGTTGTAAAATTAAAAAAGGAACGAGAAGTAGGTAAGGAGGTGTTGGCGGTCCAACTATACACAGCGCGATATTCAACGAGGCCATGCGTCGACGCGCTATCGTTATCGCGAAAATTTATCGTTTGAAAATTGCACAGGCAGATTATTGTCGGGGAAATTTTGCGAGCAAAGCGAAGACAATCTTCCTCTCGGCATATAGTAGGAGAATAGAAAAGATCCTGCATTCTCTTTGCGGACGATAAATTTGTTCACTGAACCTCGAAGAAATACATCGCTGCGACGAGGGCAAGCGTTATCTCTCTCTCTCTCTCTCTCGGCATCCTTACATTTTTTTCAATAACTTTTCCATTTAGCAACGCGCATCACCTTCGCATACTCGCTACTTCGAGCCGCACTTTCGCGCGCGCTCTCTCGACAGCGGGGAAAAAAACGAAGCTGGCGTTCGGTCGCAGCTGCCAGCTCGTCTCTTCGCCGAGATAAAACATTATTCGCTAATACGCGAGGCGATTACACAGCGGCGCGGAGAGTCGCGCTTCGAAAGGACACGTCCACGTCTCGGGGTCCGCTGCTCTAGGCTGTATGCATTGCCCCGGCGGCGCTGCGCGCGTATTAATTCACCTGCGATCGAATAAACTGATCGTTCCATCCCGGCTGTAGCGCTTGCGCAACTGCCGCGGCATATCGGCTCTCGGCTTGGAGCTGCGATTCATAAATCACCGGCGTCGACGCCGCTCTGGGGCCAGGCCGGCGAGGAGAGGCCAGCCAGGGGGGAATAGAAGCTGCGCGAAATCGGCGCGGGCATTAGCATAGACGACGGGGCTGGGCTTCGTCGGCACGTGTGCGCGCGCGGAAAGAAAAACGCATCGTCTCCCAGTGGCGGCCCGCGATGTGACTCATCGTCATCGTCGCGTGCACCTCGATATAGGCGCGAGCAGGGAGTCAATGCTCTCCGCGAGCTGTGAGCTCGCCGCCAGCGACAAGCGTTTCGTCACCTAACCTATCCTCCCCTTTCCCTATTCTCTAGCACTAGTCTGCTGCATTAGTTTCCTGAATCTTTGGCTCGATCTGTCGCCAATAGTCTAACAGCAGGAGGTGTCTACATATACATACAGTACGCGTGCGAGAGGATAGACAAGATTTACGATCTCATTGTCTTCTCGCGCGGCTCGACGTAGAAACGTCAGGATTGTTTCGACCACGCGTGACTCCAATTAGAACGATTATGCAGCATGCAAAAAGCGAGCATTTTAAAGTCAGTCCGTTAGATCTCGGTTGACTTGCACGATATTGTTGCGCCGCACTCAGCTGGAGCTTGCCAATCAATTAGCCATCGGCTCTTTACGAGCCTCTAACGCCCGTTTATTAGCCCGTCCTCTGTGTCCCCCTAATTCATTTTCGTACGAGTGCTCCAAAAAATGTGCCAGGTTGCAGAGGCGCCGCAGCAAGAAATGCCAGTGTTGAGGCAATCTTAGACTGACAACTGTTAGCTGGAGAACGGGGTCGCGGCTGCTAAGGAGCCCTCCGCGATTGCTTGCTTTAGCCGAGTCTGCAGGGTCGCGAAATGATCTCTAGCCGTATAAGCACACTACCGGCCCGGCCATTTATGAGGCCCAAAAAAGGGCCGGCGATCTCGGAGACTGCGCCGGCGGCGGCTGCACCTCCTACCGCATGGCAGCCAACTATTGCTGCTGCTTTAATCATGCTTACGAGCCGGCGAATGCGTATATACTTACAGCCGCTAGGCGCGAGAGCTCTAGGCGCAGGAGATGATTTTCGAAAGTTACCAGTATCTTAGACTTTTCTTCGGTTAAAACAATAAGATAATAAAATGCACCGACCTAGATATATGTGATCTTCCAGAGACGGTAGCAGGCTCGTCGATAGAAAGCTAAGGTGGGGAGGGGGTGTCTCTATTATTTCGCCGCTCTAGGGCACTTGCCAAACAGATCTATACGCGTCGGATCGTTGGCATGTTAACGAATTCCAGGGGCTAAGGGGCTCTGGGGAAGGCCGAGCTTTCGCTACGTCATAGGCGTCTGACTATTTTTCCCGCGGCAATCCGTTACTTTTTTTTCTCATTTTTTTTTCTTCTATTAATCCGCGATAACGCACGGCAGCGGCGTTGATTGCGAAACACAGCCGGCGGCTGGCTGGGCGCCTAGCATTCATCTGCCCTCGTATTTATCGAGGGAGAAGCGCCGGGGCAGAGGCCGAGGGAGCAGCAGCAGTAGCAACGAGCCGACGTCTCGGTTGCAATTTAAAATGTAAATGTTTATATGGACGCGCGAGAGCGGGCTTTAACGAACGATCCGCGCGCTGCACCGGCAGCCCGTAGCGCGTTCCAGCGCATAGAGACGCGCGATTGCTGCTCTCGGCGTTACTCTTCTTTTGCTTGCTCATTTCTCGCCTTTTCTTTCCTCTGCCAAGTGTTAAAACAGTCCGACACGATGTGTTTATCGTTGTTTCTTCGTATGCATATGCATATCGGCTGAATGAATTGTCAATGCTGATGAAGCCGCGTGTTTGCGCCCCCTTTCGGCCAAACAGCAGCTCTCCTGTGCACATGCGCTTATAGAGGATTTCGACGGAAGTCGAGCTTTTATCCGGTTGCGATAAACTTAGCTGGCGAGGCAAACGCCGTCGAGAGTTGCTAATCTTTGCCGGCTCAGATCGTCGCCTTATCGAGCCTTGAGAAGCTCTCCCTATGAGAAGATAGCCCCCTCTCTCCCGGACGACGGTCTTAGAGAGGCGGCAACCCGATTGTACGAACGAGGGACGAAAGCGGACCGAACGGCTCTGGCGTTCGAGGATTATCCTTGAGTCGGTTCGATAGCTCCTCGGATTCGGAAGCGCATAACCCCTTCGGCATTTCTCTCTTTCTATGAAACGATGATAATGCCTCGAGGCCTCTTCAGCAGTGGATCTGTGTACAAGAAGGATTCGTCGAGAGCTCAGGACTGACGTACACGTATTTTACACCGGCCTGAAACAAGATCAGTCGGACTAGTTTAGAAATTTGACACGTTTAACGTTTTTGAATATTGTGTTGGTTTGGCAGTAGTGACCTGTAAGGCGCGACGAATATCGGTTCACGCACGCGACTCTGCATTTACCAACAAGTCCAACAGAGGCAAATGAACAACAGCAGCAGCAGCAGCAGCAGCTACTATTGTAGCGTGTGTGAAACGCGCGTTGATTGCAGTTGGAGCGATTGGAGAAAAGTCGATTTACGCTTACCGTTCGACATAAAAGCTAGTTACCCGACTCGTCCGTTAAATCAATATATAAATCTCGTGTGATAAGCAAAGCTTAACAGGCCCGTTAACACCGCGTATAACTTCATAGCGAACGCGAGAGCGTTGCCCGGCGAAATGAGAAAAAGAGAAGCGTCTCTCGCAGCTGCACAAATGGAGTTTCCATTTTTGGTTCTCAATCAAGTGCAATTGTCCTGGAAAAGAGAAGAAAAGCCGGCAGGAGAGCTTACGACCTCCTCTCGTAACCTGCCGGATAACGTCACACAATGCGCGGCCCAAGAGGCGCCCCATTCACTTGGACCTAGCTCTGCAATAGCCCACTTCTCACCCTCCTCCCTCCTTCTCAGCTCTTTTCAATGATTTATTGTCTTGGATTGTATTAGCCGCAGCCGGAGTCTTTATAGTGGTCGAGCTTCTTAACGAGCTCTCGAGTACTACAGCTGATCGAAAGTCAGCAGTGCCAGAGTCGCACAGTCCTCCTGGCTTTCATTTTCGAGCGATGACTCCTGCAGGGCAGCCGAAGGGAGGGAGTTTGGTCCATCCGTGATTATTGTTTACTGCAGTCGTCAAATCAAACACGACTTTGCGCGAAGCCGTAAAAACTGACTCGGCGTTCGGAAACGCGCGAATTGAACTGTATTTGCTGCGCGCGCGTATGATTCGCAGCTGCTGCCTCTCTCTCTGCCGGGAAAGCAGTTTTCCTTTTACCTCACCCACTAGTCCTCTCCATGAATTTTTCAGCAGCTCTTTCCCTCGCTACTGTGCAGCTGTTATTGCGACACGCCGTGGAGAGGATAGGCGAGCAGTCGTTGGCTCGCCCTCCCCTTTCAATTTCAAACTCAACGTCTCTTTTTCTCTTTTTACGCACGCCATCATCTCTCTTACCGTCTCTGCTATTTGTTTCTTTATCTGTTTCTTCGGATTTTGCGTTTTGACGCACGATAAGTTTTCGTCAGCCCTAGTATCGATTAATTTTTCAATGACAACGAATCGTTCCACATATAAACTAAGCCAACGCAAAAACGGCCTAAGAAAATTCTAAAAAATGCTACTATATAGAAAAAAGAGTATTCTCGTTTGAAGAATGATGTGGCGATAGTATAGGTAGTGGATGGCGAGTAGATATAGCAGAAGAAAACCACTTGTCCGCTGAATCGATCGTTCCATCCGCTCCGCAGCGGCGGTGTTCATTCACGCGGCTTCGCCTCTTCGATTCCCTTTCCCCTCCTTTACTTGGTCGTGTCCGTGGCGTGCGTACGCGCGCGCTCCTCGTGCATTCCGAGGCGCGCGTTCGCGCTCGGAGAGGGGCAGAGGAGAGGAAGGACCCCGTCAAGGTAAGCCAGTCATCGAGAGACGCTCGCGACGGGCGCGCTGCAGCCGCAGTACCAGTACCAGCAGCAGCCGTTCTCGAAATAGCCCAGACGTCTCTCCCTCTGTACCCGCAACTGCTCTCTCAAGCTTGCTTTCCATATCTCTCTCTTTCTCGTTTCTCTTCCCTTTCGCGATCTTTCTCACTCGCGTTTCTTGCGTTTCCCAGCTGCAATGAAATTTTCCGATAGTTCCGTGAAAATTCGCCGAAGGAGTCGTCTGTTTTTGCGCGACAGCCATTACCCCTCTGGTCTCTCTCTCTCCTTGCTACCGCCGACTATATACCTTCTCCGCGGCATTGCGCATGCAGGAATTTTCTGCTTTCCTCCTGCGACCGAGGTCAAAGGGTCTTTGACTTGAAGGCACTGCCAAGAGGAGAGCTGACGCTTCGTTTGCAGATACTCGAGAGGGATTATTTGCGAGGACTGGGAAAATTGTATTTTCCACTTGCGATAAGGGACTATTTGCAATCTCATTAAGCTCAATGCTTTTTGCCTACTTGATTACGCGAATTAACAAACAGCCACTCGACATTTCATGAATTTACAACTATTTTTATACTCTTTTTTTTGGTTTATCAATGTAGATTCCACATAGAATATATTCATATATATCGATTATCGTAAAAAGCAAATGCATGTTTTCACATAACTGGCTAAAAACGTAAAGTCTCCTCCCCTTATTGTTTAGTAAGACTACGTAGAATTTTTATAGAATTCCTTAAAAATTTAATATTTCTTATTATCGTTATTTAAAAAAATGTAGGCTTGTTACATGTATTCCCAGGCTCATTGAATTTTCCCATTTGAAATAAAAGGGAGTAAAATTGAAAGAAGAATCTTCTTTTTAATTAGCAGGTAGACAAACTCAGGGGTATTGTAATATTTAATTGGAATATTGTAGAACAAGCTTATTTTCTATGAGCACACGTTATTATAGAAGATGCGCTATTATTGATCAGAGCCAAGTTAAGGATAGTTAAATCCGATGGAGTCGCGCTGCGTGTTGGGCTAGCTCAAGGCGCGAAGGCAAATTAAACATGAGGTTATCTCGCGCTTCGGAAAGTGAGAGTTTGTAGAGAAGTTGTAGTGTAGCGCGCGATGGGGAGGGAAAGAAAGCTTTTTACGTAGCCTTGAATTTGCACGATTCCTCTCTCATCTTATTTTCCCTAGCTCTTTTGCACGGCTGGAGCACACTGTTCGATTGTTAACTTTGGCAAACACGTAGTTTGCGTATCCAAGAGACTTGATGAAAGGGATCTTCGCTTGTTAGCTTGTTATTTTGCTCCGCCTGCGGAAAGATAAGATTACAATTTTTCACAGCCAGAGCCAATTGTTCGCAAGATCATTCTGAAAGCGCTAAACAATATTTTTACACCGCGGACTCGCGCTTAATTCCTCTGTCAGAGTCGTTTGTGCAATTTCGCGAGAAAAGAGCAAGCAGGCAAGCTTTACTTAATCAAAACGAGCATGAAAAAAGTTGAAGAAGAAAGAAATGAAGAACGAGAGAAGAAGAAAGGGAGCATTCGTGGAAATTAGGCAAAAGAGAGCCCCTGGTGAAGCTGGCAGTGCTGGGGCGAGAGTAGTCTCTCGGGAGCTGGAGAGAAAGAAGTGCGCCGCGTAGAAACGCGAAAAGGGCGGAAAAGAGAGAAGCGTCTCTCGTTCATTCTCTTTCTCTGTGGTCTCTATCTCATTAACATCAGCAGCGGCGGCGATGCTAAACGGGCGTCTAGGTGCTAAGTGAAGCGGCGGAGATGTCGAGGCGTCGATAACACTGCACTCACTTTCTCTCTCTCTCTCTCTTTCACCGTCTCTTGCTAGTTTCAGGCAAAGAGAGGGGGGTGGAGAAGAGGGAGATAGTAAGTGTTGAGAATTTGCCGGAGCAGGCTGTTAAAAGGACGCTAATGCGCTTGACTTGGCGCGAGCTTTGAGCAGCTCTCCTCCTCCTCGCATCCCCCCCTTGCTCTTTCAAGCAGGCTCTTCTCGCATCGGCCCGCGCCACGATTTCATCCTTGTTTCTTGAGGTATAATGTCTACCTCTCTCTCTCGGCGGAATGCCTCCTCCTCCTGCTTCCTTATAACTTCCCTTTTTTCTTTTCCTTTCTTCATTTATTTTTCTTTTACATCTCACTTTGCGATGGAATTTCAGTATCCCGTTCGTGCATTCGCGTCAATCAGCTGACGGGAAAGGCGTTCGAATGATAGAGAGCCGGGACTAGTTAAAGTAGCCGGTTGTCATATAATAACCTTCGTACGTTCGGCACACCTTGCATTAAGTGCTTTCGCTTAGCGGCGTTTGCTACGAATAAACAAAAAGCGTCATTTACGCGGTTCCGCGAATAGTCGTCTGCTACAGTTTTGCGTCTTTGTGATCTGAAGAGGGCCAAAGAGAAAGAGAGGTAGGGAGAGGAGAGCGTGTCCGCGTAGGCGTGTCGCGACGACGCGAGAGACAGTCTGTCGGCTGTGATCTATGCGAGGTTTGTGGGCCGCTTGGAAGAAAGCTGATCGCTCTTTAAGCATTGGAATATATATTTTATTATTTATGGGATAGATGAAAATCTGCGATGTTGTATATGTGTAAGTAAGAATAGCTGCGTGCATATACATGCCAGACAGCTCGTTTGAAATTCAATATTACGCTGAATTTAGGGCTGCGCAAGATCCAAGGTGTGTTTCCCCCCCCCTTTTTTTCACGCATACATTGTCTGACACGGCTCTGCCTGTTTCTACTTACGACATTTCTCTTCCTCCTATTCGAGTCGGAGTTTAACAAAAAAAAACTAAATTCTAATCGAACTGACTGTGACCGTACAACAGCTTCGACGTATCACGCCCCGGCCGAAATGTCCTGAATTATTGTCCAAAATAGAATGAAGAGACGTTAACAACGACGTAGATAGGCACATACACGAGGTACGGAGAGAGAGAGAGAGAGAGAAAGAGATACGCGCAGCATCAGCCGCCACAAATTCAAAATAATTTACAAGCGCCGTTAAACGAGATGATCGGGGGAAAGGCGAGGGGGGAGGGATGGAGAGATAGAATAACCGGAACGGCAAGGCTTGCCTTTCTTGCTCTCTTAGCCCTCTCGGCTGGTCCGGCTGCTGCGGGCTCAGCGTTCCACTTCCCGCACCGCGTATAGCAGCCAGCACATATCCCCCTCTCTCGTACGGCGGCGGCGGCGGCTGCCGCTTGCATATCTCTATTTGCCTCGAGAGCCGTCTCCCACTTTCCATTATCGCATCCCGCGGGGGCGCGCGCGCCGGCGACTGCTCACTGATTTCTCTCCTCTCGTCGCGCGGCCAACGCTTTCTTACCGCCAACACACAGCCGCGATCCCTATCTCGCCCCCGTCCGATGTATTTACGAGCTCGTAATAACGCGCACGCTCGCCCGGCAGAGAGCCCGAGACCGTCTCCCTCCTGCTTCTTCCTCCCTCCTCTCTCTCGTGGCAAAGGGGGATCGGCTACGAAAGGACATCGCGCGCCGCGCCAATAAGCCTGGGCGTGGCGGCCACGGCTTCTCTCCCGAGCAGTCTCATTTTCAGCTTGTCTTTGAAGCCCTCCCTCCCTCCTCGTTGGCATCTGCTTGTGCTTGATGTCTTTTCTTTCGTCGCGCGTTTAGCCTTTATTCCGACGCATACGAATCAGACTGGGCTTATCGCGGATTGGCTCTCGTCGAGAGTTTAACGGAATGTTTGTCGTGCGTGTGTATACCGCGGCCTCGTGATGTACTAGCCTGTAACGCGTACTGGTTCCAATGGATTTTTGTTGTTGCCCGCTCCTAACGCGTGATTAATGTTTGCTCTTGCTTGCTAGAAACGACGACGACGACGACATACATTGCTCAACGTGTAGTATGTATGCTAGTGAGGATAAGAGAATATTATCCTCTGGCTATGTGTGTTCCTCGATCCAATAATCCATGCCTCCAGTCTGTCAGGTCTGTTCATTTGGAACAACGGCTTTCAATGATCAATGGCGTTTTGACTTTTCTTTTTCTCTTACCTATTTGTTGTCGGCGCCGACCACATGTGAGAATTTTTCTTGTGCCAGATAACGATCGTATTGACTTGAAAAAGACGAAGCAAAATGAAAGAGGAAAATTTAAAAAACTTCCGCAAGTGGGCCGCGAATGAGAAAGTGCAATAAATGTAAAGCAAAGAATGATTACCGGTTCGGCACCGCCAGAAATGATTGAGGATTAAATTAAAAGCGATTTATGTACTCAAGATTTGCTTTATTATTCTATGCAATTACTAGACGAATTTGCCATTGGGCAGTTTGAATCATTTAACAGTTCTCCAGGCAGGATCTTGCAAATGAGCCTTGTTCAATTGATAAACAGTTTGATGGCCCGGGCAAATATAATTTGCATGTTTTTATCCCTCGCAGCCTCTACAATTACGCTGTTATTATAGAATATAAAGTCGGAAAATGAAAGGCGAGTCTGAGTGTTGCTGCTCGAAATCGAAGAAATAAAGGGTCGTGCTGCTGAGTCGCCCAGAGGAAAGAAAAAAAAACGAGAAGCCGGTAAAACTTAATTATTTTTCTCTAGCGATCTTTCAGCTTTCATTTGTCTCCGTTCGTCGTTTGCACGTGCACTCGTTTCCCCTCGGGCCTCGGTCTGCTTCTCCATCGCCTCCTTCTACAGCACCAACTCGGCGATAAAAACCAAAGCCCACAAGGCTCGGGCTTGAATTATAAATAAGGCAGGCAAGCGAGAGAGAGAGAGAGAGAGAGAGAGAGAGAGAGAGAGCACGTGCTCGGTCCAGATATTGACACCCCACTGCCATAAAACTGATTTTTCAGATTGCTCCGGTTGCCGCCGCCGCTGCGGTCGCTGCCGACGGACGGGGGCGTTATATAGCCCGCGACTCGAGCCTCGTAAATATGCAGGAGAAACCGGGACTCACCCGCAATGTGTCCCCGCTAACTATCCTCCCTCTTCCTCGGCCCCTCGCTACTCTCTCCTTTCTTTTTTCATTTGCTCATTCGATTTTTGTTTTATGTCGTTTTTAAATTTTGTACCGGGGACCGAGGGAATACTTGCGCTGGTTTGTTTCTTGTTCGTTGTCTCCGGCAAGCGTCGGATTCATTTCAACCGCCGTTCTCTGTGCTTTCGCGTTCTTTTTTTTTCCTTGTTGAATATGATTCCCTTGTCTGCAAAAATCGAAACAGCATGATCAAATTTTACGATATTTTCTTTCTTTATTAAGGATGCACGTGGGATTTGCTTTGCTCTTTGATTTTTCATTTTTTTTTTCACGAGAAATACGAAATATTGTTCATTTCTCTTTTTTCGCCTCCTCCATCTCTCTCTCTCTCTCTCTTTCTCTCTCTATGCACAGTCCAATTTTTGACCTTATCGACAAACTGCCGATAACCAGATGTGCTCGCATTTTTGCGTAACTCTTTCTCTCTCCCTTTTTTTTAGAATCTTTCGCTGGAATCCAAGGAAACCGCATCGGCTCGTCCCTCTCATTCCTCCTGCTACCTTTTGTAAACCCTCTTCACCTGTCCGCTCTGCTTTCCTTTCGTCTCGCTGATAATTGGCCGATTGGATTTTCCCGTGGCGCTTCATGTAACCCCGTCGTCGTTGTCGTCTTCGCCGCTACTGCTGCTGGAGCGTATGCTGCCGACATCTTCAATTAAAGTCCGAATAAAGGAAAAGCACCGGCATGGGAGAAAAGAAATCGTTAAACGATTTGACCTCTCACTTCTTCTCGATTATCGACGTCCGATCAATATTTGTCAAAGCTAAACATTTTCCTTCTCTTGAAATTCTCCAACAGCGCGGGCGTTCGATATTTTAAAAAACTGAATGTTTGGTCTTGACGAGAGAGAGAGAAACATTAAACCTGCAATTTTTTTTCATCTCTTTGACAAATATACGCGGCGGCGCTGTGCTACTCACTCGAGCAAAAATTTAGCTCGTAAAAATTTTCTTTTCTCGTGGGCGCGCACGCCCGTGTAGTCGAGCCGATGTCCCGCAGCGCGAAAGAGCTTCTTTTTCGCCTCGAGTCTCCCAAGGCGCATTTTGTTCTTCTTCATGTCTCTCTCTCTAGGAGCCAACAAAACGAAAAGTACCAAAGGAAAACGAGCAGAAGACGAAGCGTACCCTCAGCTGCTGCTTTATGCACTCGTGATCGTCCTCGCGATATTCTCGAATTTTACGAGCCTATCGTTCCTTTCCGTCCGTCTCCGACTTATCCTTCGTTGCCTGCTGTGATAGCACGCCCACCCTTTTTCAAGAGACCGACATGTTTTAATGTCTCTTTTTTCTCTCTTCTCTTACTTTCTGCAAATGCTGTTTTAATAGTACTTTTATTTATAATAATATCCTTACTATTTTTATAGGCAAAATATTTTTAAGGCTTTAACTCGACTGTTCACCTTAGTTGAAATCAACACGTGTATTTGCTCGACTACGTGGATACGGGATGGATAGATTAGACTTGCGTGCCCTCAAACTACTTGCGATCAATTTCTTTTGAGATTTGGATAAGAGAACACTTCCGGGATTGTCGCTGAAAGAGGAAGTTGTAGAAATTCGTTACAACCAGGTTTTTTTCTCCATTACTTCGCATCCGTTCAGTTTTTCTACATTACCTGTCATTCATTAATTGAATTAGAATGTAAATCTTTTTTTTTCAATTCGCTCTATCTATTATAAAAATTATTCGTATAGAGCAGGTTAAAAAATCAAATCCACAATTTTTTCTCCCTCAAATTGTCGAGCAACTTATTAAATCTCTCGAGCAGTAATCGAAACATCGATCGTCGGTGGAAAAGGAGAAAAAAGGCCTGGATATGCTCATTAAGCAGGTTTCACAAGTGTGCAATTAAGCCATCTTGGCCGTCGAAGGCTCATAAAATTTACAACTCCGCGCGTAATTTCGAAGTTTGTGTGTGTACGAGTGGAAGAGAGCTTGCGCGACTCGAGGCCCCCAGCATGTGTTAAAGAAAATGGGTCCAGCGCCGCGGCTCGCTAATTGGAAGTCCGCCGCGGGAAAAAGTGCACACGCGCGCATCGGCCCGATTCGGCCTGTGTGTATCCGGCCGTTTTTCCTCGGCGCAACTCGACAAAAATCGGCACCGCTACCCTGCGCTCTATATATGTATGTACGTATATCTACATATTATCGTTGCTCGTTAGAAGGTTTAATTGACAAGAGAGATGACCAAGTGAAAGAAGTGATGAAGAGGAAGGTGATAACAAGGGATCATCGACCATAAGCGGGATTTCTTTTGTAACAAGAGACGAACTCGTTTGGATTATCAGAAGCTCGGCCCATCAGATTGCATACTAACGGATTTGCCAAACAAGATAAAATGATCTTCAAAAAAACCTTAGCCAATCGTGTTTTTCCGCCAAGGCGTACATTAGTCAAGGAAATTTCAGTAATTATAATTAATCTATAAATCTCTTGCTCTAGTCATTAATTACGAGTGAGACGAAGGGTCACTGGTTTTGACCGCATGGACGCGCCGTGCGAAAATTTGCCGGGAGTCGCAAATCATTTTTACCTTTGCTGCCTTGTTGCGTCCCCGACTGTAAGCAAGCGACTCGCGATTTATCGGGCTGCCGGAGTAGCAATCGCGATGACTAATTTAATTAGGCCTGGCTACAGCCGCGCCAGAGAGAGAGAGAGAGAGAGAGAGAGAGAGCGCGAGGGAGGGCCAGCTTAATTTAGATGACGCGACGGAGGCTTGGGCCGAGCTCCAGGTGGAGAGAAGGGGTCAGCGTGCGCGCAGAGCGGCCCCGACGACGAGCAGACAGAAAAGAAAGGCCACGCCGCGGCGGCGGCAGCGGCGGCCAGGGAAGCGCGGAAGGGGAGCGAGAGCGACGCCAGCGGCAGCAGTATATAGTAGCAGCAGGAGGGAGAGGACTGTCGGCGACCGGTCTCCTCCTCCGAGAGGCCTGGCGCAGACGAATCCATTAGATCGCCGCCGAGACATCGTGACCCAGTAAGGCCAAGTGCAAGATTCCGTTTATTATGAGAAATCGGCCCGGCCGGCTGCGGTCAACGAACTTGCCCCCTCTGCCTTCACCCCCCTCCTCCTCTTCCGCCCTCCGGCTCTCTCGCTTGGCGCGGAATAACGCCGGCTTGCCGCTTTTTCACCTCAGACTCTTCTCTCTCTCTCGGCTATGCTGCTTCGCCTTCTTCTTCTTGCCATTTCTTCTGCAGCCCAGAGTCTTTCTCACTCGTCCTCCATATGTGTGCGCGGCTGGCTAACTTCTTCCGACTCTCGTAAAGAGGATTGATTGGATCCGTTCGAATTGGGCCCCGGCTTGTAACCTTACATTTTCTTTCCTTATTGCACTAGGAGTATTGAGTTTTCTTACGATTAGAGGCGCAAACAAGTATGCATCACTTGTGCTTATTTTTTTTTGCAGATAACAGACACGAAGCTTCCTTAGTCAAAAGAGTTGGACAGGAACATTATTGTTCCACATTATTCTTTCACCGTAATTACACATGTGCAACTGGTCAATGTGTTTCTTTTTTCACCCAAGCGAATTGCATTATTCACGAAAAACCTCCTTTTGTTAGTCGAACTGACCTGCCATCGTCGTCACGAGGCCACAGAACGCTACTTAACTTTCCAACTACCACTAGTTTACTTTGCCTTGATACTTTTTTTGCCTCGTCTGCTCTTTCCGCAACTTTACTAGGACAACTATCCAATTTCTAGTAATTATAATTGAAAAATTAATAGGGTACCATTACTAATTATTTGGAAAGAACATTTTTTTTTAATTTTACTATTCTCGTCGTCGATTTACGCCCTGGATTATTTTGCCGGCTTTACCGCTTACTTACTCTTTGATATCATCATCCGTATAAGTCTGTCGTACCTAGCTCATCTACCTCTAGCGAGGCCACTGCAACAGCTAGCCCGCTCTCTTCTTATCCCTCTCGAATAACGAACAGGAGTATAGCCCTCCAATAAGAGTAGGAGAGGGACGTGCACGGCGAATTATTTCCGTGAAAGAACTAGGCGGGACCAGAGGCTTCTCGATGATGATCGATGGACCTCTCAATCTTCATGCTATTATGCGCCCGGCTGCACTCAATCTTTGTATAGTCAGGCTCCTACATAAATCCGAGAGGCCAGGACGGACACTCGCTCAATTGCTTCTAGCTTACTCGAAAAAATTCTTCTCTTCAGACTGATTGTATAATCGAAATGCTACTGCTGCTGCTGCTACATGATGAATGACGATGACCTTAGCGACACCTTTTTTTTATGCGACCGTCACATGGTGTTTGATGTCTCTCAATTGCATTTTCTTCTTAACCGCAGTAGAATAAATAATTCGATTGAACCGCCTTTCGCCAAGTATCTCTCAAGTATTTCTGATGTTTCAATTTTATCGAAAGATCTCATCTGGAAAATTTAAGAAATAAAAAATTAAAAGGAAAAGAGGGTTATTTAATGTAATTGATCCTGTGAAACTCAGTATGTCTCTCGGCTGAAATAACGTGTTGCTTATACACGAAAGTTAATTTACTTTCTTGTTTACTGGATATATCCTTTAAGTGAAACGTTTCCACGGCGTAGTGGTGTCGAATAAAAGCCAGCAAGCATGCAATACGTTCTCGGCTCCTCTTTGCGAAGGTCGGAGAAAAAAATTATAAGGAGCGCAAAATTAGCTTTTCACCCCCCACAGCGGTAGTAGTAGCAGCAGCAGCAGCAGCCCATTTCTTTACACCCACCTCTTCAGTTCTCAACGCGAGTAAAATGAAAAAGAAGAGAAAGAAAAGTGCACAAGTGGACGGTGGGGAGAGAAGAGGGGGGGGGCTGTAGAAAAGACGCGGAGAAAAAGGCGGCGGCACTGTTATCGTGTTTCTAACGAGCCAGATGCGAAAGTAACGATCGTCCTGCCTCGACTTAATATTTGCTCGTGGAAAAGGAGAGTGTGCCTGGGCTGGGAAGAGAGGGCCAGGCGGGAATGGGGGGCTTGGTCGTCGACGATGCCGGGGAGCCTAGGGAGGATTGAAATGAGGAAAACGGCAATCTTTGCTCTGTGTATAGTAGCCGCCTCGGGCTTTTGCCGAGGGCTCGAGACTACATCCCGTCCTTTTTCACCTCTCCTAGCCCTCTGAGAGCGATATAGCACCGGCCGCTGCAATGCGCCAGCGCGTTCTAGTCCTCTTCCCGGCTAGTAGCTGCGATCCTCTCCGTTCCTTTTAATTTTCGATTTTACCAAGTAAATTCTTCATATTAAATTTATTGAAATTCATAAAGTTAGGATTTTATGACTAACAAATATTTTTAAACCTTTAAAATTATTAACAAATACAAATTATTTTTGTTTCAGGTGAGCAAGCTTAACAAAATATGTGCCCTCATTGCTTGCGCGTAAGTTTAAATTGTTGCTATCATTAAAATGTATAAAAAGTAAATTTTTGAAATAATCAGACTTCGAGTCAAAGGAAGTGGAAAAAGTCCGTAGATTAATTGTATGCCATAGTTGGCAAGGAGTTCCTGTTAAGAATCAAATAGGCGAGAGCGCAAGGGTCAAGTTCCAGCGGAGCCTTCTTCCTTTCTCCTCTTTATCAGCTAGTTGCACGTAGTGTAGATTTAGCCGAGATTGAGCTCTCTTCATTAAGAGAGTCGAATTTCAGTGGCGGCCGGGGCTAGGAGGCGTGTGGGGGGGGGCGGTCGGGGCAAAGAAAAACAAACAACGCCGCCGCACTGTTCGCGTATGCCTGAGCTGGCTGCTCATCCTTCGTCCCTCGGCAGTTTCTAATTGACCGCCAGCCGCTGGGCGTGAAAAATGACGCGAGGGGAAAGCGAGGGCAGACGATTTTATGAGCGCTGCTTCGTGTTGCGCGATTTCGTGAGCGAGATTTAATGCCAATTTTTGTCGATCTCGCGCGGCGGCCTGCAGTGCATTCTTGTGTGTGTGTGCGCGCGCCCGGCCCCACAGACAATCATAATAGATCGTCGGCCACATCATAAGCCGCAACTTCATTTGCTGCTGCTGCTGCTGCTACTTTCGGAATTTAATTAAAAGAGCCCCGCGTGGTTTTCATTTTTTCTTCGTGTAGATCGATATCGGACACTCTAATCTGGAGCAGAGCTTGAGATTTATTGCCGAATTAAACGAGAAGCCCGTAGTTTTTGCAATGCTTTTAGCCGCTTTACTTTCCTACGATTGTATAATTCTATGTTATCTCTGATTAATTTCGGTCTCGCGCTAGTGTGGGAAAGTCGGCGGCGGCCTGCCTATGATCCGTACAATTATGTAATGAGCCAAGAATTAATGTCGACTGATTTGTAACGAAACGTGTAGTTAGAGATTTGATCTTGCACTTGGTGTAGGCAGCTGATGCCTCTGGCATGATTATTTTATCAATTTTTATAAAACTACATCCCGACGTTTTCAATGTTCACTTCTCGAGCGGGTCGCTTAGAAAGAATTTTAAAATTCCATCAAGTTATTAAAATGCTCGAGCAATTTCATAATAATTTAGCAAATTTAATAAAGTTTCAGCGCGTGTTATTAATACAAACATTTCTAATAGCAGCAGGGGTAAAATAAAAGAGAAGAAAAAAAATGGAGAAAAGTTGATAAAAATTTATCGATTAACCGGGGGCGCGCTATGCACACGCTCAAGCCGCAATCTATTTAACTTTCCATCTTCGCGGTATTACTAACGCAACTAGCTCGGGGCGGCAGCTCGGATCTCGTCAGCAGCGAGATACTACTATTAGCGCTTTCCGCTGCTCCTGTGCAGTATAGTATACTGCCGGCTGGAATTAATTAAAAAGTCGTTTGTACCTCGCAGACAAGAAATCAAGACGCTCCTAAGGAAAATTAAGGCGCCTCACCTTGCGTTCGACCGCTTTTAGATTATCTTGTTAAATTATTTCTCGCGCCTGTCAAAATTTCACGAGGCAGATTTTACCCCCGTGTAAATTTAATCTTAAACGCCTGGTCGTATTATAGAGAGATATCGAGCAAAAGAGGGCGGATGACGCTTAGAAAGAGAAAGACAAAGTTTAGCGATCGACTGAGAGTCCTTGTCAGTCCTCTCTGCTTGTCGAGGCGACGAGAGAGAGCTGCAGTGCGAATTTTTCGTCGGGCTAGGCGGAAAGGAGCTGCTAAAGCTGGCGTTGCTCTCCTATCTAGCCGGCCCACGCGGATTTACCGCTTTAGCCTGATTATCTGAGCAGGAGAAACGACGATGACACACTCCTCGAGTCGGATGAGAGAATGCACTCGCTCTACCTTTGGTTTTCTATTTCGAATACTTCTTTGCAACGGCTGAGTAAATGTATGAAAAGATCTGTTTTAAATTATTCCCATTGAAGTCCCGTTGTTTAGGGTAATTAATCATCTTGTATAGAGATTAATGTCAACTGATTGGCTGAATTATCTTGACCAATGAACAGGTTAATAGCTCGTCATTAGTCGAAAGTCAAGTGATTGACAAGCGTGCAACTCTGTACGTCATGTAGTGTCCAACAGCGCCGTGCTAAATTATTATCAGCTCAGCATTATTGAATCATCTAATGGACTAGTTTACAGTAATCTCATAATCTGCTGCCCTGTAAAATACAAGGAAAAACAATGGCTTCATTATCCCCGATATAAATCCTGCACGGAATTCACGAAGTTAATCGAGAACGAAACGGACACGCCAAAAGGTCGCAGCTAAATCAGCGCGTCCGTCTAGGCAACGACGCATCCGTACTCTCGCGCCTAGGGTAAATAAAGTCATTGCGCAACAATTTCCCCTAAGCGAGAACCCAGCACGCTTCGATTGCCCCCGCGCTCGCAAACAACAAAAGAGGCAAAAACACAGTGCGTGTCGTCGTTGGCTCGTAGCCTCGCTGGAACAGCGAAACCTGATCGGTTAGCGCGTACAACTGCATCAGCAGCAGCAGCAGCGGCGGTACTGGATATAGAAAGAGTAGAGGAGGAGAAGGATCGGGGAAGCCCGGGGGAAGAGCGAGGGGAGGGGAGAAATTTCACCGTCGATTTCCTCCCACAAAAGCGACAATTATAACCGACATTACAGTTCGATTAACATCGGCTGCCGGGCCTGGCCCCGGGTCGTCGCGTATATCCGGTCGAGTGGCCGAGGGGGCGAGTGGGAGGAGGGAGGGGAGAACGAAATAAACGCGAGATACGCACACAGTGTTGTGAGAACAGACACCGGCCAGCGGCGGCGTGTGCATATAGAGGAGGAAAAAAGGCCAGGCCCGCTCTCGTGCGCTTCAATTTCCGAAGATTTAACCGCGGATTATTCCGCGCTGTGGGTGGCTCTGGGCGCTCTCTCCTCCTCCTCCTCATCCTCGCGCACTTTTACCACCGGCCGGCGAACGCACACACGTACGCGCGAGAAAGCGCAGCCGCAGGACGACGGACGCCCCTATGGTTTTACGTGCAAGGCGCACGCTTATTTTATAATACTCCCGGTGGCCCCCCTTCTCTTTTCTCTCTTTCTCTCTCTCGTCAGAACAAATAACCTACACGGACTCTCGCTATAGCTATCGCGACCTTTTATTTACGAACGAAGAGAGCGCCTATGCGAGACGGCTTCGCTTCGCGCTCAGTCCGTTTTAACGATAATGACGCGAGAGAGAGCATGGCGCGGGCTTTGCACGCTGCTACTGCCAAGATTACGCTCATTGCTCTTCAGTTCTTCTCCCTGCCTCCTTACGAGGAATTTTCGGCTTTTCTTTACCTTCCCAAATAAGCTCGCACGCGCGCAGGCTTTAGCAAAATCCATCATTCTAGCGATTGGCGTAATAGGTAAGAGCTACAGATTTTCATATCCGATCCATACTGGGAGATTAGAAAATCTCTCCTCAAATGCAGCCTTAGCAGGACTGCGTTTGCATGAGCAAACGCAAATTAACTCCCAACTCTGTCTACTGTCTGCGTCTATATGTGCGTGTTCAAGCGTATTTCCAGCTCGATTGCTCTCGTCTTAATTTTCGTTACATAACGGCCCCAAGAGCTAAACGCACTTATTATTATAAATTCGTTCTGGTTTTCGAAAATTGCACGACTTTAGCAATTATTTATTAGGACTGCTCGAAATTACAGACGCATTGCTTTCATGCGGTTTTTTACAATCAAATTATTAAAAACAAAAAAATAATAAGTTGCGTTCGAATCCGAGGGTAATAGTATATCGATCTAATCAAATCATTTGAACGCAGCTTATAAGCACATGAAAAGGAGATAAAAGTAGACGGAGTCGTGTAGGGATGCTTGTACAGCAATAGGCACATTAAGCTTTTTGTCCAGACAAAGAGAGCGGAGATGGTGGAGGTGGCCGTGCTTTCGGGGGAAGGGGGAGGAGGTGTGAGAGGAAAAATACGCCGGGGGCCGTGGGCTTGGCGGTCTATCTCGGCGGTGGGGGCGAGCACCCACGTGGAGAGCTCCTCCGTCGCGGGAAAGGCGCGCGCGTTAGCAAGCTCAGTTGGCGTGGACCCGATCATCGCGGCTGCACGTGTGTAGGCCGCCGCCGCCGACAGTACGCCCAGGCGGAAGAGCGCCCAGGCAATTCATAGACAATGACGACGTGTGCCCCCGCTCCTCGGTTGCAAAGCAGCCTCGAGCCAACGAGGCTGACGCACTTCCGCCTTTCGATGCGCTCTCTCTCTCTCGCGTGGGCCTCTCTTCCCTCCCGATTTCCACCGCTCTCTGCCCCGCACCGTTGCAGCTCAGCTTCAACTCGTTCGCTTTCTCATTCTACTTCATTGTCTTTTTTCTTTCTATAGCTTGTTTCGCCAGTTCGAGTTTGGCATAGGCTGCTTTATTTGTTTGAGCTCAAAGGCGCGCATAATGCGACAGGAAGAGGACCAAAAGAAAGAGTGTCACGTTAGTAGGACGCTGGGCCACGACGACGAGGGGCTTGATGAATTTTTAGCAAAGCACAACCAGTAAAATTCGAGTCTTTGTATTTTACTCTCTACGTCAAGAGGGTTTTCTTAGTATTCAATGATATTTAGGTGTCATTCTCATTAGAGAGGTGTTCAAATGATATTTCAACCTTCCGCTCTGAGCCGTATGTTACAAGTTGATAACGACGAGTGTCGTAGAAAGCTTGGTCGTCGTCTGCGAGAAAAATTGATACTTTTTCATTAGGACTCGGAGGGCTGGCACGGGAAACATTAATTATTCGCATTAGCCGTAAATCTCGTGTGATTAAATGAAATAACGTGAAGATGTCATGCTGATAACGAATTCTCGATTTGCCCCCGAGATATATAGATATACGCCTGAGCAGCGGTGCCCGGCGGAATTAGTTTAAAGAAGGCCATTAATCTCGAGAATTCTTGAGGCACTGGGCGGTAAAAACGATGTTAGCGAGCGCGCGAGGGCTCGAGCGGCCCGAGCCAGTTTCCCTGGCGCTTATTAATTAAGAATTTGACATCTTTATGAACATCGTCATTAATAATTTTTCGTGAATTTTCTGAATAACATTATAAGATAGATTAAGAGCGCTGTTCCTGGCTGGTGGCTGCTTTCTGGACTTGCGGTCGCCGGCGCGCATACACGCCTAGCTATAAACTACTTAAACGTATTCATAATTCAAGCAAACATGTTTAGCTCCGCAATAAGCCTCGGGCTCTCTTCATCTTTGAATTATAGTCAAAATAACACCTCGGGCTTTAGTGTAAAAAGCTCATAATAGCACAAGCCGGACACACACACATGTATGTACGTAGAGGGTTGACCGGTAAACATTCAAGTCTCGGAAGCATATACCAGCCAGGATGCTCGATATTGCTTAGCCGTCCATTACCTCTCTGACTTATCCCCCCCAACCCTCGAGAAGTAGGTGAGCTTGCAAAACGAGCCCCCCTTACCTTCAGCGGCAGTAGGTAACTCTGCGAATAAAGAGTGGAAAATTGTTTTCCTCACTCTTTTTCCGTCTCCCGCTGGCGCAACAACACCAGCAGCGGCAGCACGGCTAGAGAAGAAGATTTATAGAGTGCAGAGACCTCGCGGCCAGCAGCAGGACGAGCGCTCAATCGGCTGAAGCGAGCCCGCGCGAAATTGGAGCATCCGGCGGCGGCGGGCTCTGCTGCGGCTGCGGCGGCACGACGATGCTAACGAAGGCCGTAGAGTATACAGGTCGCGCTATTGCCGCCGCCACCGCCGGCTGCGGCGATCCCACGCGCTATATACTAGCAGCTGACGCGCGTCGCCGCCGCTGCCGGCAGGAGCTTACGTCACGACTGCGCGCCGTGTACGAGAGGGAGAGCAGGCCCGGCATCGCCGCCGCCACCGCTCAATACACCCGCGCGGCTCATCCCTTCGTCCAGCAGCAGCCTCTCCCTTGCCAGCCCTATTGCGCACGCCCTTTTCTCCGATGTCTCCGCGCTGGCCGGCGCAGCCATGAGCTGCCCCCGTGAATCGCCATTTTTCGAGGGCTTCTAACGAGGTCGCTACACCGCCAGCGCTACTACCGCGCTCTATTCCTACCACGTGGACTTGAAGCTCATTGAGAACGAGAATATGTTCTTCGTGGAGCTGTAAGCTACGCTACATCGCAATATTCATATCCCGGCTTTTATTTCACCTTATCGGAAATATGTAAACGTTGCAATTTTTTTCCGATGCTCGAGTAATCTTCAGCGATTCTCCAATTTATAATACAACGCAAGCATCACTTCGGTTCAATAGAACCGAACAAACGAGATCTGTGGAGTTCGCTGCTGGTCATCTGGATTCGCTTATACAGCTCCGAAATGAGTAAAGGCTCGGCTTGCTATTCTCTGGTTTTCCGCGCGGTATCCTATGGGTGATAAACTTGGCCAATCGAGGGTGATCTATTCGGCCTGGGCTGCCGTTACTTCTGCCCCCGTGTAATTTCGTCGAACCTGCTGCTCGGACCGCTAGAACTTTCCAATACAAGGAATTCATCTCGGTTTGAAGCGGACGGCAGGAAAAAGAGAGAGAGAGGGGGGGAGGGTGAGAGTAGAGCGTATAGCGGGCTGGTGAACTCTCGGGGGCAACTCTTGGACGCGCTGCTACCGCCGCCGCGACGACGGCGAACTTTCTCGCCGCTCGCGCCAACTTCCTCCCGCGATATCCTCTCTTCCCCCCTTTCTCTCTCTCTCTCTCTCTCTCTCTCTCTCTCTCTCTCTCTCTCTCTTTCTATCTGTCTTGATGCCGGGGCTGCTACTGCTCTGCTACTGCACTCGCTCTTCTATTTCCATCTTTCGGTCTGTCTATCTCAGTCTCTGCCCCCTCCCGAGCTTCGTCCCCTTTCGCCAACTCCCGCGCGCTCGCCCGGCCGTCTGGATGCCGATCCCGGGGCGTGGTTGCGCGGCCCGCTCTCTCTCTCTTTCTCTACCTCCTCCTCTTCCCCTACCCATGGGACTGTAGACTACTCGCGGAGTAAGCGCGAGTCGATGACGCCCGCGATATTCGCGGATTTCCGGCCCGCAGAGCTGCTCCTGCCGCCGCCGCCAACGCTGGCAAAGAGGCCGACGAGCAGCAACGAGATGAGCCTCGGATTTTCATTGGCTATGAATATGATCTCTCTCTCTCATTCCTGCCCTCCTCCTTCCTCTGTCTCTCTTAGTGATCGGCAAGGGGAATAGAGAGGCACGGGGAGGAGTCGGCTGCTGACGCTCTCTCTCTCCTTCTCTACGCTCCATGGATCGGCTAAAATTACGCTAAATTCAATTTCCCAGAGTTTCAATTAATTCTTCCAGTTAATGGATTTCGCTCAAAGCCGCGCGCGCGCTGCGAGAATTGATTGGAGATTTGGATTTCAAAGACACGGCTTGATGGATTAAAGTTTTTAGCATATATATTTTCCAGCGGAAGCTCCAAGTGTCAGTTTATTTTTCAAATCTCACGTTTATGACAATCGATTAGTTTTATTGTTCATTTCGATCCATAAAACTGCCTGATACATTTCAGAAAATTACATTTGTTGCAAGTTGTAAGTGCAAATTCTTGTAAAAACTGCTATCTCCACTGGGACGACAGGATGGAAAAGTGGAGGCGAGGCAGAAGCGCTGTCGGGTGAAATCGGTGCCGTTACAATTTCAAGCTCGCATCTATTACATGTTACGGGCGTTGGAAATGCCGCACCGGCGTGCTTACTGCAGCAGCAGCAGCAGCGGCGGCGGCAACTCCCGGGACCAGAGCGGCAGCAGGAGCAGCTGGCTCGAGTCCCGGAGGGAGGGGCGGGGGGGGGGGAGGGAGAGAAGAGAGCGGTTGCTGCTGCAATTACATCGATCGATGCGGCGGCTGCACGGCTGCCTGGGGTGCCCGCGTGCTGTACGGAGGCTTGGAGAGCCGCAGGCCAGGTAGCCAGTCGACGCTTGCGCGTTTACGCTGTGGCCTTTTGCCCTCCCGGTGCCGGCGGTTCCCCCGTTACAACGGCTTGTAACCCACCGGCCGAAATCGATCCAATCGCTCCTCTCGCCTCTTCAACCCCTCGGCCTCCTCTCGCTCACTCTGCCTCCGCGCCCATCTACGATCGTTACAGACCCTGCGCGCGCGCACATCCGCGCTCCGATGGAGCCCCGGCCGGTCGCCCAGCCGCGTGCGCAAGGGCCGGCTCCGCGGGAAAGGGCGAGAGCGGTCGAAGGGCAGCCTGCGCCGAACGGAGAAGAAGGGGCCGAAAGAGCAGGAGGAGGAGGAGTAGCCGGTGCGGAGGCGAAAATCCGGCGACCGGCTGGGCTGCTGGCGCTGCGCCGGCGGTAGTGGCAGCGAGCATGTACCGCCGGCGCCGGCTCGGCACAGCTCGCGCGGCCTCGGCTGGCCTCGGCTCTCTCGCGCGCCCGTCCCAGTCAGCTGGCGCTCCCGGCACGGCCTGACATCGTCGCCCGCCAGGCCAGGGCGTTGCCCCGGCACGAAGCCGAGGCCGCCGCCGCCGCCGGCAGCACTAACGCCCCGCCACCGCAGGCACTACTGCTATTACTATATTACTATACTACGCGGCGCGCGGGGCCGAGTAGTGCACGCTGGCTGCGGCGCTCGCTGCTGCTGCCGGCTCTCTCTGCGCCATTCATTACCGCGGCCGGCCGGCAAGATCCGTCTCCCAGCCGACGGCCGCTATCGCGCTGCTCCTTTTCTCTTCTTTATTAGCTCCTCGACGCGCCTCGCCCACTTCTTTCCCTCTTTCTCTTCACCCCCCTCCCCCCCGCTCTTTCTCTTTAGAGCTTGCTCTCTTTTGTTTTCCTCGTTTATATCTTTTTTTTTCTCAAGTCTCGCCGATTTATCTATAGCCTCGCGTGGCCAGGGAGATCTATTTTGCTATTTTCGTTTGACGGCAGTGCTGGTGGCAGCGGCGGCTGCGCGATAAATGACGATACAGTTGCGGTTGCAGTTGGCTCTTGGGCGTTGCTCCTCTCGACTCGCTCAAATGATTAAGCTTAGAGGAAGCCCGCAGGGATTAGACATTGAGATAACCTTTTTAATTATATTTCACGTTTTTTTCCTTTCGTGACCGATTTGATATGATATAATTATGATATAAGATTTATCTCGGTTTCGTCCACCAAATGCAGCCGCAACTTTACTTTTTTTGTTTTATCAATTAAAAGTTGCCCACGGCTAAAGTTTTATTTTTCATTCTCTGTTAAGTATCGCCAACTCGTTGTAAAGTATTTCATTCGTAACAGCAGCAGCATCTACTGTCGCATCAATAACGAGCCGATACCCTTGAGTAAATAAATGCGAGAACAATTAACTTGAGTTTTCCTTGTTAAAATCTAGATGCAGTGGCGGTAGAGCGACCAGCTCGTCGATCCCTTTAAACATTTTCGATCCTCGTCTTCCAACTTTTCCTTTGACGCTTCAGCGCTCTCTCCTGCTCTTTGACTCATCCAGGCCGCGTCTCTTTCATAAAACAAGTGCGCCTCTATCTCTCTCATGGCCATTATCTTCCAACTTTCCGCGCGCACACACCCTTTCGGCTCTCTCTATCTCTGCAGATTTTTTCCAACTGCTAGTGTCGTCCCAGCGCCCCCATCCATCCCTCTCTCGTCCTTTTCTGTTTTTGCCCTTTCTTTTTTTTCATCTCCTTTATACGCTCGGTCGGAGCGAAGGAAACGTGCCTGCCGAGTCACGGCGTTATACGCGTTACTACGCTAGTAGCAGCGTACTACGCTATGATTACAACGAACATAGTATCGTGATTAATCCTGGCAGAAAGCCGCTGGTGCGGCTGCTAGTGCTGCAGCCACGGATGCAGTACCTTCTAACTTTGTCACTGCATCGACCGCGCCCTTCAGGCCGTCTCCCCACTACCGTCACATTGTTTCTTTCGTAAACGACGACATTTTGAGCTAAGCTGCAGCCTTGCCGCCTTTTTTTCCTCCCTCCCCATAATCCATACACTGAAAAAAATTTCTAGTAAAAATTACAATCTACTATTGTAAAAATTGCTATATTCAAATAGCATTGCTCGGATATACTTCGAATGTTACAAATTTTACAATAG
>JAPYYQ010001870.1:0-26589 GCA_030522585.1 Anagyrus pseudococci
CTCTACTTATTGAATAGAACACTGACTATAACGATATGGTGGGATTCTGGTCATTCCTATTTGCCTGACCATATTTCACCATCAAATTTCCTACAGGGTTACGCGTCAAAACAGAGAAAATTAAAAGATATTTATGAAACAAAACAAAAAAGGATAATTATTCCTCAGTAAAAATAATGCGCGTACTAAAAAAAACACCGTAAATGCATTCCGTAAACATTACAACGCATCTTTCGAACAAAAAAAAGGGATAAACATTTTAAAGACGCCTCAAGATTGATGCCTGCCCATAAACCGTCACCCAGATTCTCGAAAAAAAACTCGCTAATTCCCAAGTCTCGTCTGCTTTTCATATTTCCAACGCCAACAAAAAAAGGAAATAAAAGAAGCCACATGCAAAAGGCTCCGGTGGCAATTCGAATTCAGAGCGTATCACTTTCTCTTTCGAGTTGAAAACTTCCCCCGCCCACCGACATACATATACGCGGGGGCAATTCGTCAAACGCGCGAGCGCGCAATTTAGTGCGCGTGTGGGCCCCCGCACCGCGTACGTACACGCGAAAATTACGCGGGGCTGCGTAACTCGGACATTTTCGCTTTCATAATGCGCGCGTGCGACAGCCCACTCCATTCATAACTCCTCTCTCGCCGAGGTTACTTCATCTATGCGCAAAGCGGAATTTTCTTCGTTTTCCATTTTTTCTTCTTCTTCTGCCGCGACTGGTTTTATTTATCCGCCTGGGATTATGCGCGGAAACAACATTGCTTCTCTCGACTGTAGATATAGTCGTTAATGTCGGGAGTAGCTTAACAATGAGGCATATATTCGATGGTAAAAGTTACGTAAATTAGGCTTACAAGCTCCGGGAGTAACGATGATTAATGGCGCTTTTTGTCGCTCGGGATACGTCAAATTCGCGAGCTATTTCTGTGACATATAGACACATTGAGAGAAATAATTATCGGAGAGGCGCGTGACTTTGGGTCATTTTATCAATTGCCTCTTTACAGAACGCGTGACTCTGTGGATTTTATAAATCCGAGGCACACGCTATCGTTATTATATCTGCGATGTGCGATTAATTGGGCAGGGCAAAAACGAGGCGTGTAAATTTGATATTTGAGCGAGAAAAATATACGAACGTTCATTATTTCACACGTGGAAAAGGACGAGCGAAAAAGAAACTTGAATTTTCGTAAAAAATTTCCGTCTGTCGGATTGGCGAGGTATGATAAGACGGTATATCGTGAGACGCATATTGACGAGAAATATAGCCATGCAGTAATCACTTTTTTAAGGGAAAAAAGAGAAAACGAGCGGCGAAAAACCAAATAGTACATTAATAAAAATTGATACGACAGTGATACCTTTTATGATACTATTTAGCATCGCAAATGTATTGCGCATATTCATGGTTACA
The DNA here is from genome assembly GCA_030522585.1 of Anagyrus pseudococci. Classification (NCBI taxonomy): domain Eukaryota; kingdom Metazoa; phylum Arthropoda; class Insecta; order Hymenoptera; family Encyrtidae; genus Anagyrus; species Anagyrus pseudococci. The sequence goes on from JAPYYQ010001870.1 coordinate 1,422, forward strand.
TCATAAATCAAAATTGAGTCATGAACTTTTTTGTTCGGCAAAGTTTTATAACATGCTTCACAAGTGCAAATAGAGCTTGATTCGAATTTAATCATTTTACATTAAATATAAGTATCAGAATAAAATAAATACATTTTTATCTTCATCCGAGCAATCATCTTGAACAAATAGTGAATTTACTGGTTTATTTTTCCCATCGGTACGCAAACTTTAAAATTCGAAATAAAAGCCTCGCAGACGTAGATAACATTTTTTTCTCCCCTCGAAGCTAAACATTGAGTGAGTAAACTCCGAATCTCAAAAATGCGAGAAAAATAAAGAAAAAGCAAAATTTAAGCGCAGCCGGTTTTCCATCGACTTTTGTCATGTCCCAACGATGGCCTCTCGTTTGCAGCGGGGCGAGTATCTCCCGGCGAAAAAAAAGCAACGCAAGCTCCCCGCGCCGTTTCCTCGGAAATCATGAAACGGTCGATCAACCTCGTCAGAGTCGCGCATAACGAGCCCAAGAAGCTGGAGCAGCGCGCGGGTGCAGGGGGAAGCAAATCTCAAGGGGAGGAGGCGCTGACAGGTGGGTGGGGGGTCCGGCGCGCTAATGCGCCGATAGGTGAATCTCTGGCTTATCCGGCCGCGACCTAGAACTTAACACGCCGCCTCTAGGACGCATATCGACAGCCTGGCGATACACATACACATACGTACATTTGTGTACAGAGGCGTCGGAGCTGCCGAGTCCGCGCGGCAAACGTATAAATATGGGTATCCCGGCTGGCCGAAGTGCTTAGTGCCTCCGGACTCATCCCAGAAGTCCGCCTCCCCCAATATCGCCCGAAGCTCCGAGCTTCTCGACCTGCCAACATGCACCGCCGCGGCACACTCGGCCTCCTCGTGCTTCTCTTTGCCTTTACCTCAGCCGAAGTCCGTGAGTATTGCGAGGATAATAAACCGTACTGTTGTGCTTTCGAAGAAATTGTTTCTTCTTTTTTTTTTCACGAGTCCGTCATTAATTCGAGCGATACCGTGATTCCGGTTGCAGACCAGAAATTCGCGTTTCGTGCGACAGTGATGCTGGGTGCTCGTGTCATGCGAGAGATTATAATGCTTGGATTATTGGCGTTATCGCGATTTAAAGTAATGGCACAATATACGCGCCGTGTCATGGGAACGTTATAATACTTGTGGATTAATCGATGAGCAAGTTAATGAGCGAAGCCTTGGCTTGTAATTTAGTTTTTCTTTTTCTTATCTTTTTTTTCCAGCGCGTTGTCCGTGAATGTTGAATTGATTTTTTTTTTAACAATCGTGATCTGTTTACCGTACACCATCTGACCGCGTTGCATTCTTAATTGATCTCATTTTTTTCAGAGTCTCGATTAAAATAACGTTGTTTATCAGTTTCGCGATTGTAAGATCAAAGCAATCTACAAAAAATCTATCGAAATGAAAAAAGACATGTTCGAATAAAATTAAATAATTAAACTCGATACTTCGCAACACATTCGATTGATAAAAAAACTTCTACCGCGTGAAATTGCAGCTTCCTATATCCAAGTATGCGGTCGGCGAAATCCCGAGCTGGAGAAGTGCATAATAAACAGTGTAAAAGCTCTGATGCCGAAGCTAAAGGTCGGCATACCCGAGCTTGACATACCGTCGATCGAGCCTCTGTTCATCGAAGAGATGGCTTTGGCCAATCTCGACACGTTCAAGGCCATAGCTTACAACATAAAGCTCTACGGTCTGTCCGAGTATGAGATTAAAAAGTTCCAAGTTGATTTCAAGAACCAGCGCTTCTACATGGAGGAGTTGTTCCCGAAAATCTACATGGAGGCCGATTACGACGTCAAGGCAAGGATCCTCGTGCAAATAAACGAGAAGGGACCCATCCAGACTACCTCCAGTAAGCTTTTTACTTCGTCATAACAAGCTTCGTTCGCCACTTCATTGCTTTTCTTTTTTTAACGAATGTTCTTTACATTACGGCAATTGTTATTCCAGAAAACGTATACAGCAAAATCGTGCTCAATTACAAGCTGGTCGAGCGTAAAAATCGCACCCTCATCTACTTCCCGTCGATGACGACGCAGATCGACATCGAGGACTACGAGGCGGTCTTCCGTCCGGGCGACGAGGAGAAGAACCCGCTAACCCAGGCGATCAATTCGGTCCTCGTGAGCAGCCGGGCGGAAATAATCGAGAGCATGAAGCCAAACATCGAGCAGGCCATATCCAAGAAGGTCCTCGAGCTGTCGAACCGGATCTGCAAGCACTGGACTTTCGACGAGCTCTTCCCCGACCGGCCCTGAGCCCTTCCTTCTCCCCCCTCATTCCCAGCCTCCTCGGCCTGTGATTCTGATTACTTTTTTTCTTCTTCTCCTTCAAGCGCTTATCCGCGCGAGTACGCACGCACAAGGACTCGCGAGCGATTTTATTTGTCCGTGGCGTTTTTTTTTTCCTACATTTTTGTTTCCCTACGGTCTTCTTGCGATTACCTCTCGTTTCGTTGTGGGCATCAGACTATGTACGCCGAAAAAATATATGATAATCCGATTGAGATGTGTTTGTGACGAGCGTTTTGTTGTATGGTTGGCTCGTCAGCCAACGCAGTGCCATATGCGAGCTTTATTTTCCGTTTTTCCTATCAGCGTATACCTCGCGCAGCGTTTGACTACCGAAAATTGAGTTTTTTTCGGTACATCGATATGTCCACGTGCGAAAACAAATTCTATTCTCCTACAGTGTAATGGAACTACAACTATTTCTTTTTTTATACGCATGTAAATAGAATAAAAGAAAAAAAGTTAGCGGACACACAAAGGTTCTTCTATTTTTTTAAATTGCATTTAAACTTGATGGGAGCAGGGAGGGGGGGAGAAAAGGAAAATCGCCAAAGCCAATAATTAGCCATGCAAATTCGTTTTTGCGCGGCAGAAAAGCGATAATTGCAAGGTAAATCGATTCTTCAAATGTTATATATTTAAATTGTCCGCCGACGTTGGACGACCTTCCGATCGCCTGCCAACAACGCGCACACATCTTTTTTTCCCCCCCAGCTCGACTTCCGTCTTTCGAGATTTGCGAAAATACCGCGTCGCGTGTCTCTTACGACCAGTTCTCCGGATTAACATCTCAATACACTGCTCGCACTGTTATTTTCGTTTTTTCACGTGACCAGTCGGATGGCTGGGTAAAAAAAGTGGTCTTGCGCTTGTGCGTTGCAAGCAGGAAAAAACACAGAGGTACGGCATGGCATCTTACAAGTCTGCAGAAGCTAACGCTCGTTTACTTTGGCTGTCTTATCATTCGTGCATTTTGTTTTTTTTTTTTGTTTTTTATTTTATTTGGTAGACCTACCGTTTTATGGGAATCATTTGTAAACAAAAATTACGATGGACATTTTTGTTTTATGCACAGAGGCTAAAATTAGGATGATGGTAAAGAAAAAATAAATGTTCAAATTCATTTTAATTAGGTGAACAACCGTATGCAAATAAAAACAGACAGTATCTCGCTATCTGGCGAACAATGGAAAACTTTAGTGGTTATCAAAAAAGAATTCCAGGGCAATCCGGATTCACAAGCCTCCGTTCGCCTTCTGGCAAGTGGAAAAAGAAAATACAAAGATTATCGATAAAGGATAAAACAGGTTCTTCCGAAGCAAGAGTCTTTCAATTCGAGACCGGCTGTCCGGACTCGGGCGCTACTACTGAAAATTTACGAGCATATATCTTTATCTACTTTGAGAAATACAAGCGTCTTTATCGACGTTGTTCCCTCGTATGGTGCGATTGAATGGGAAATAAAATTTATCTGCAATTATGTATAGGTGAATCTTTTGTTTACTAAATTATCAGCATCAGGTATACGAGACTTTTACCGATAGCTATTTTTGTGATTCTGACTACACCGATAATTTAAAGGCGTAAGTTATTGACGTTTTCGATAAGGTGTCCTGTTAAGTGAAAATTAGGATTTGAAATGACCCAATTGGCAGAGCATTGGCATCACAATTCACAGACCAATGAACATACGTTAGTGGGCTAAGTCATTGTGCAGGCTTAAGACTTTAAATAATTAGTCAGGCTGATTGGAGGATCAAAAAGACTCAAAATTTGGTACTTTTTTAAAGTATACATACGTATTTTATTAAATAACAAAATGTTCATCACGATTTATACGATTTTGCTTCAATTATATCGAAATCAGTATTTTGGTTTAAACATTTTCTTAAACGTGCAAAAGGAGTACGAGAATGAAGAAAAAGTCGATAATGCTAATTTTAATATTAATTTATTAAAAATCAATAAAACACTTAAAAGCTTAATCACACGTATAACATAGTGTTTGTATAGGAAGAAAAAAAAAACAATTGCTTCGTCGCAAGGCCACGCGCGCAGAGGGAGTCGTGGCGAATAATATATATAATAATTATATAGTAACATTTAAAAAGGTTGTTAATACTTGAATTGCACAAGCACGGCTCAACGTCTATTTTACAGGGGTGTAATCCTTTTTCGTCAGATTCGCATCGATATTATTTAAATAACAAGTCATAAATAAATCCTTACATAAAACACGTTAAAAATGATCACTTAGCGATTACCGTCGTCGTACTGAGATGTGGATATAGGAAAACAGAGAGAGAGAAAGAGAGAGTAGAGAGAAGAAGCCTGGGCTTGCCGGGAGTTTTAGGATAACAATTCGCAAAATTAAGCCCATCACACATTCGTCTACGGATAATTGTATAAAAGTATGTATATAAATATGTATATATATCGCGTATTGAGTATTGCACGTAGCACGCATCCATATATATATGTATGTGTATGGTATTTCTGTATATATAAGTGCGTGTATGTATATATACACCAATGTATATATCGGCATACATCAGATCTCGCGCGTAATCAGCTATAGAGGCACGCACGCGACGACGGCGAGCGGCTAAGGGGCAAAAATTTATTCTCTTCTTTATTCATTTTTTTTCTGTCTCAGCGGTGTATATGTAGAAACTGTACAACGTTATAACGACGACGACGTCGCGGCGACAACCGTCTGTCCGCTCCGTCCCCCCGCTTCCTCCTCTACGACTTGCACCAAAAGTCGCTCGAACTTAATTCGCGCGCGCGCTCGATGTCTCTCTTATCAAGAGAGAAAGAGAGAGAGAAGAGCAAGTTGCCGCGGCTAAAGATACTGCGTCAAGGAGCTGAATAAAGAACGGGGGGGGGGGGAGATCTGTAGAGATAAATCGAGAGAAAGAGACAACATAAAGAGGTATATAGAGCCGCGCGAGGACGGCGAAGGAGCTGCGGTGCGTCCGTGTCTGTCTGTGTGTGTGAATAAGTCGAGGCTAAAGCGCCGAGGCTCTCTGCGCCTTACCATCTCGCCTGTTTGTTGCTTATTTTTGCTCTGTTTATTTTTTACGGCGCCGGGACGGATACGCCGCGCTGAGATAAAATAAAATGTATAGGAGTCATGGGAGTTCAATCGGTTGAAAGAATAAAGGGGTGTTGGAAGAGGAAGCGTGGGGAGGAGGGTCTACGGAGTGTCGCAGGAGACGGACGCCGAAGTTTTGGGAGAGGAAAGAGATGGGGTTGTAGGGCTTAGGACTCGGGGAAGAGCTGCTGGTAGGAGAAGGGCTCGACGATCTTGTTGCTGATGTCGACGAAGGCCGTCGAGAGGGCCTTCTCGATAAGCGGCTGGAGCTCCTTGATGAACGCGTCGAAGTTGCTGTTGATGGCGTTGTTGACGACGTTGCCGAGGGTCGGGTCGCCGTTGAATAGGTTCTCCAGCCTGAGCGAGCCCTTGCGTATGGAGATGCGCATGCGGAACTCGCTGAAGGTGATGTGGTCCTCGCTGTGGCTGTCCTTGAACACCGTCGCCTGGATCTTGGCCGAGCCGGTGGCGTCGGTGAAGTTGCCGGTCATCGGGCCGCTGCCGCGGATCGGCAGCAGCAGCACCCGCCCGTCAACCTCGTACATGCCCTCGATGTAGAGGTGCGGCAGCAGGATGTCGATGGCGAAGCGCAGCGTGTTCATGTCGACCCTGCGGCAGCAACGAACGACCACCAACACCGAAACATTTAGTCCCCGTCACTTTTATACATGTGTATGTGGAAAGAGAGAGATTTATGCGCGCAACGGGGCTGCGAGGGTACACAGGCTCGAATCGAGTTTTCCTTTAGCGCCACACACGCGCCGCCGAGTTTGACCGAGCAAGGACGAGCGTATGTGCTCGCGGTTAATTATACCCAAGCTGAATTTCACGCTCGGCAAATGCGCGCGCTTTGTTTTCCGGACCCGCAATGGCCGAGCGAGAGAGAGAGAGAGAGAGGGAATTATAAAAATCGTCGATCGATCGGCCATATCTTTATGTAGGCGGCGTGTGTCGCCGTATATTAATCATCCTCGCGCGCGAACTGAAATATTAACTATATATCATGGTGAGCATGGCTCCAGCCACCTATACGGACTTTTTTCGTCGTTAAATTTCTATTCAGTCCTCGAATCGTCCGCGGCGCAAGGTTAATGAGAAAAATGCCATTAGATAAGTCGCGGAGAGTAAGGTCGGTAGGGAAGGTTAGGAGAAAAAAGCGTCTAAAGCGCGTACATACGGAGCGCTGCCGAGAGAGAAGGAATTTAAAGTTTGTTTGGTGGCCTGGGTATAATTGAAATTGTTTATCGAGCCGCGAAAGCCCGCGAGTCTGGCGGCTGTGTCATGGACGCGCGCGAGTATTGCACCGCCGCCGCCGGAATACAAACGACGACGTCCCTCGCGAATCCAAAGCAGGCGAACCACCTCGAGAGAGGCAGATCACATGCGCGTATAGCCTGTCTCTTGTCGATGGACAAAAAAAAGCGCAATCAAAATCGCTCGCGGCTAATGGCCCTTGAATTCCTCGTGTCTTTTTTTTTCGCTATGCGAAAATCGCCGGGTTTACGAGTTCGGATGATCCGCGAGAGGTGCTAAAACGGCTATAGCGAGAGACTCGGCAATCGGTTTTATTGGCCTCGTTTTTTCTTCCGAACCGCCAAACAGGCGTGTTCGCGAGCTTTACGGCCGGGCGCTAAAACGAGACAATGGGCGGATGTTAATTTCGCGCGCGCAGAAAAACGCCGGCTCACTTTGAAGCTTAATCGGCGCATTACGATATCACAATAACAATGCCATCTGCATTAGAATGCAGGCAGGAGTACGCGCGTACACATCGGCTCCTCGGCCGTGCTTTTTCGCAAAGCCGGAACACCGCGACAAGAGACAAAAAAGCCGCGACAAAGCCGTGCCGGCATTGATACACATATAAATTACGCGCCTTTGAAAATAAAAGACCAAAAAAAAAAGATATATGTCAACGGGGGTACATATATCCGAGCGAGAAAATTTGCATTTCCGCGTGAAAAAAGGAGAGAATTGCGGCGAGCGCGCAATCTCGCGTATAAGCGCTCATATCCCGCGCGAAATTACCGTGCGACTCGGCGATATAATAAAAGAAGAGATGAGAAAGCGAGACTATGGCTTTGTCTCGGCTGATACAATTTTCGTCCTTCGTATGGTAAAAAACCTACTGGATTATTCGTCGCGCGCGCGTCGTTAAAAGTTTCGAGCTTTTCCGCTTCCTGGAACCACGCGCTTTTCCCCGCCAACGAAAACCGTCCGTACCCCCCTCTCCCCCTTAGTCATTGCATAATCGGCTGGAACGCTCCAGGCATAATTGAAGCTGCAATCGCCACGTAATAGAAAGGGGAGGGAGGGAATCACGCGCGATTATTTTTCAGATTGGCTTTATCCGAGACTGCGGGTGTCGTTAATGAACGGCTGCCGAGTCGCGACATCTTCCTATACCTGCGGCTCTGCCTATCCGCGGTCTACCTTTAAGATCGCCCGAGAGATCGCTGCTTACGTGCGCGGTTTTGCGGTACACGTAGAAGCGCGTGTTCGCCTTTATCCTCCGCCGCGTGTGTATATGCATACGTACATCGTTCGCTTTATTTCACGACAATCAACTTTGTTACTCGCGGCTTCTTATTACTGATTGTACGTGCGATTTGTTTGTTTGCCGCTCGAGCTTTCCACGGGTGTATCATAATCGGACGATTGCTCGACTCAGCTTTTTTGTCTTCTTTTTGCGTGCATGCAACAAGCTCGCGATGTCTATCGTTTCTTTTTTTTTTTTTTATAATTGTATGCAGCGATCGCGTTAATCAGTCGCGAGAGAAAAACAAAGTGTAGCAGACGACGGGTAAAAAAAGAGCGCGAAATGTATTTTTAGGCTTCACTCAAAAACAAATCGGCAATCCCAGAGACAGTGTCGTTTGAAAGCGCGCGGGTATATCTTTGATGTCCGCGGCGACTCATTCAAGACTTGACGAGTATGCTAATGCTCTCTCTCTCTCTCTCTTGGCTAACTGTTCGAATGTTAACGATCGGATAATCAGCGCGTTCACTTTTCGATTCGCACTCTCGACAGGCCAATTGCCCGCCGAGCTAATTACCGGAAGTTCATCAGCTACACGCGCGTATATTTTTAAACCACGGAAAAATCAATGAATTATTCGATCGGCGTTGTTTTCCTCCTCCGCATTAGTCTCGAGTACGGGGGGCGGTGGGGAGGGAATGTCTCAAGCGCAAAATATCGTGGCGCAATTAGTATGGTATATAGCATCGCGGGTGGGCTAAACGAAATCGGCGGCTCACCTGAGCTTCTGGATGTAGAAGTCGCTGGCGCCGTAGGCCTTGACGTCGCGGGCGGTGATCTTGAGGCCGCCGGTGCCCTCGGCCGCCACGAGCTCCTTCAGCAGCAGCGGCTCCAACGACGGGATGTTGTACTCCGGGATGCCGGTCACCAGTTTCGGCTTCAGCTCCTCCACGCTCTTCTTTATGCAGGCCTCGATCTGGGGATCGGTTCGCTTGCACACGTGCAGGAAGCTCGCTGTTTTGGGGCAGACGCACAAATATCATTGGGTGTTCGTGTTTTTGAGGTGGACTAGATTTCGTTGGGGATTTTTGCAGAGGAAATTGGGATGAGAGCGACATGTGCCTCGGCGCCGGGTCGATCAAGTTTTATTTCTTTTTTATTATCACCGTAGCGCCGGTGCATTAATTTGGCGCTTAATGAAAAAGGGATATTTATATTCTGACGTGCGTGTGTAAGCTATGCTAATCGCGAGTCGTTTATTTAAACCGGATCCCAAACGTTTTATTATTCTCGCAGATACTTTAAACGGTCCACCGAGATTTTATTCCCTTTTTTTTCTCTACCACTTCGTCAGTGTGTATGTTTTTTTTATACCTAAATTGGAAGCTCGGTTTCACGGAATGCCATCCAGTGCCGGCGAAAACGTGGACAATTTGTTCAAACGAATCATTTCGAGAATATCTCTGTTCATTAATAATGAGAAAAATTGCGTTACGTAAATGCAAATTAACATTGAATCAGAGGATGATCGCAGTATAGGCATCACGCGTTGCAGTTTCGTTTGGAATCAATTAAATTTATTTAATAAATAATTCTCAATCGCTTTTCAGTAAACGGCAGCGGTATATAATTAACGCGCGTGAGAGCGAGAAAACAAAAATCCTTATCCGGTAGTGGAAAACGTTGGGAATCGTTTGAATAAAAGAAAAACAAAGTTAATAATAAAACTGTATACGAGCTGAAGGTTTATAAGTCGACGGTGCTAAGCCGGTAATTACACTGATGAGTCTCGATTATAACTGGGCAAAAAATTTAATCGCAACCTCAAGCGCAAACATAAACCGCATTAACAAGGTGAAAAGCGTTGAATCACGAAGATAGATATAAAAAAAGTCGGTGTAATCGACAGAAAATCGTTGCAACTTACGGACATCGATGGCGAGGGTGGTAGCTAAGCTGGCGCAAAGCAGAAGCGCGATACTCGTTGCGTATGCCATGGTTGCTCGTAGAGGGTTGATGGGTAGTAGTCGCAGGTATAGAGAGAGCGTACAACGACGGTGGCGAGAGAGCGAGCGCGAGCCTATATAGCTGCTCCGGATGAACTTGCGAGTACACACAATTTGCCCGAGCTGCTCGTCTCGTAGCAAATGGATAGGATGAAGCCAGTGTTGAGGACCTTATAGTAGTCCCCTCTCCAGGCCTACCTAAGTGAAACCATTGTGCGCCGGCCACCGGCGACGCACACACCTCAACACCGACGAGGAGTCGCGCGTGGCCGTGCGCAACACTCAAGCGCGCGCGCTCTCTCTCCCTCTCTCGCGCGCTCTCTTCCTCTCTCCCCCCCCTCCTCCCGCACAGCCGAACAAAAACACAAAAATATACAGAACCACTGCAGGTATAACATACCTGAGACCCCCCTCTCGAGAGGCTATCAGATACACCTCTCTCTCTCTCGGACTTTGGCAGTGCAAGGAATTATCGCAGCAGCAAGGGGGAGGAGGAGGCGGGAGAGCAAGTTCGCGCGGCTGACTTTGGCCTTCGCGCATCAGGGGGAGCAGGAGGAGGAAGAGAGGGAACGGTATCCTTCTCTCTCTCTTCTCTACCGTGCCACCCCCGTCCCTGCCCCGCCACCGCCGGCACACGTCGCTCTCTGTGTGCGGCTACTGCGATTATTGTCATGCGCCGGCATAGACACACGAAGAAATTTCGGACGCGCGCACACGTCCCCGCAATTCGGATGACGAGCTTGTGAAACTCTCTCCATAATGTCTCTTTTCTTTCGTAGCCGCAACTGTTTTTTCTATGGCAGGTTTAGCACTATCGCAATAACAAACACTCATCTTGGGGAATTTTAATTTGGAGCACAGCTAGCGGGGGTACAAGCATAACTGACCGGTATACCGAGACTCTTTGCTATCGCACGCTAGCGTTTTCGGGTCAGATTCGCCTATTCAGCGAAAAGACATCTCCTTCTTAGCCGACTAATTTTGATCAATTTTTGAGACGTTAAACAGCTCTATATAGCAGCTCTGTTCATGAAGTTTCTAAGACTTCCAAGAATTCCCAGCGTTAACCACTATGCCAAACGCTACGTAGCACTTACGTTCGCGGGCATGTGTTTTCATTCTCTTACAAACTACTTTCCTTATTATATCATTTTTTTTATTCCTCGACGCTGCTTGATTCTCAAAAATTTTATGCAAATCAGCCGAGCCATAAAAAGCTTGAAAAATATTTTTGAAAAAAAAAACCAAATAACCTACTCTCACTGTAATGTTCTCATTAGGCTGGGGAAAAAAGCAAAAGGCTCGCGTCTCCGCCAGCTTTGATTCTACACCCTTTCCCAGAGCCGTCTGGCCGACGAGGAGGAAAAAAAAGGAAGGTGGTAAAAATTGCATTTTACCGAAGCGCTCGTAAAGTACAAACGAGCATATCCGGCTTTTTTGCATCGCGAGAGCCTTGCCGGCCTATAGCCGCGCGCCGACTGAAAAATCTTCCGCCTCGCGGTGTCCTCCTTTCAAGGATCTCCCCGTCTACTTCCTTCGCCATGTGCGTGTACGTCGCGACGCATGGAAAAGTCTTTATTTATTTGCCGCAGCGCTTTAGCGGCTCACTGAACCCGAGAGCTGTTTTCATCCGTTGCCCTCCGCGCCGCTCTCTCACTCTCGCGAGCACATGAAAAATGCTCGGCGTGATCAACATTTTAATACGAGAGGGATTCGTGCCCGGGGAACATTGCGTTGTTTGTTGGCCGCGAGCGCGCTCATGTGTTTTTTGATACAGTATTTTCGTGATAAACCTCGGGGGAAAAAACGCGCCGCTATGTCTCGGGCTTTTCTAGGCGTTAGGAGAATGAAATCCGACAATTGTCAATGGATAATGTATTCCGCTGATTATGTAGACAGCCATTTGTTGCGTCAATTTGGAAAAAAAAGATATTTTAAAGTGAAATTAGTATGGAAACAGGTATATTTAAGCGCGCGCGCTGTGCAAGGTGCGTCTCACCGATATAAAACCGATTCGAGGGAAAAAGTATTAAAGTTTATGACTGTTATTATTACCTTATAAATTGAGGCCTGTCGACTAATTATACATCAATTTTATTATTGAACTTTTTGACTACATTTACTTTTATTAACTTGGATTTTCAATGCGCCTTTTTTTCTACGAGAGATGCGGCCTTATCCACCAGCAATGAAATAGCCATAAAAACAAAAACATCGGATTCTTACAGAGACTTTTAGATATGTTTAACAGTTTTTCATATTTTATCATACTTCGGTTTTTTTCTTCGACTGGGATAAATTTAGAATTCTAAATTGACGTTTTTTTTCCACAATTTATTTTACTAAAATATTCATCAATTTTCAAATATTTTTATGGTATAATTTTCTTGTACAAAAATTATGTTCTTTTTTTTTATATTAAAAAAATAGAAATATAATGTAGTTATTCAATATTGTTAAATTGCTTATATTTGTTGGATCAACAAATAAAATTTAAAAGTTTATTATTCGCATCAAAATTAATTTGTAAATATTAAAATAATATCATAAACACAATTGTAAATAAAACAATGTTTGTTTTTTGCGAAACAACGAGCTGACTAATTTATTTCCATATCGTTCATTTTAGACCAAAAAAGTTTAGAATGCTTTAGCATTAATTTTTAGTGACACAGTGATATATTGCTAATTACACAACTAGAAACTATAATTTAAAAAATTACAATATTATAAAGTTACAAAAAATTAAGCTTCTGAAGTCAAGAATCATTTTTTATTTTAAATTCGATTTAAAAATAATATTAATCCTAATAAAAAATTGTTTATTTATTCGTTAAATGTTTGAAATCTAAAATTTTTAATCGAAAGCTTTTATTTTGTCTTTTTTTACAAACCCAAAGTTAATAATTGCATTACAATGAGACACGAAATGATGCAACACATCAAAGTCAAGAAGGATCGTTGTACTTTACCAGTAATTGCAACAAAATAAGCCGGAGTAATTAGTGTAAAGTAGCGGTAATGCCGCAGAAGATATAATTTCGTCCTAACATCTTTACATCATTTATCGAACATATACTTTACTGATTACCGCATTTTAATTCCCAAGTGCCGGAAAATGCTCAGAAATCAAATACGTTGTAAACAAAAGTGTCATGTCATAGGTCGGAATGTAAACTTTTCTTATTTTAGTCAAATTATTCTCGTGTTTTTTCTTCAAAATAGAAAAATAATCGTAAATTAATGCGTCGAAATCCAAAATATTTTTGAATTTTTTTTTTCTGTGTTGACAAGTAAGACAGAAAAATTGTATACAGTAACGATGACGCGACATCAGCAAAATCAATGTTACGCGTACAAAATCTTTCACGGCATCCATAGCACCTCCATTAAATTGCATAAATTCATAACTTACTTAACCGATTCACAATCCGTATAATTTCATTACACATTTCTGAATCATCTTTTTATTTCTAACCGCTATATCTCGAAACAAATGAACATATCTGTTCTGCTTGACGAAAAAAAAACCATCGAGAATAGTTTTTGCAAAACTTTGTCAAAGCTAAGTATTATTAATCGAAATTCTCTACTCTTCTTAACCTTTCCTTGTCTTTTTTTCAAAAAGTTTCGCATACGATGAAGGACGTTACTTTTTTTTCTCGCGCATCAGGAACTTTCGCAATCAAAATTGAGACTGTACTTATGCAAAAATAAAATAGTTTAATATACTCGGATACATCGATTATCGAGTTACTCAGGAATTGTAATTGACTAATTTGATAGCCGATTTATACTTGCAAATTTAAATTTACAAGTTCGATACTATCGTCGCAATTGTCGTCGTAGTCTTCCATTTTTCTCTCTGGTTAACTGTCTGAATTCGATAATTAGCTCAATAAACCAGAATTAGAGGCACTTGGCAATTACAATCTTCTTATGGAAAAGACTAAATATCCGATTATCAACAATAAAATCGAAATTTTGGCAATTCATCATCTTTAACTTTGTTATACCCAACAGTTTGAAATTCGCAATGAGTAAGCAGAGTCGTCAGACAGCTAAAATCAAAAGCTGACAAGGTGTCATAAAAGCGATTAGACAATGAAAATCCAGTTTTTTTTATCACGCGTGATTGAAATACCATCAAAATTTAACCCATTAGAAATTTCGAGAGAAAAAAAGTATAGCGAATGAAGATGCTCATCTAGCGAGGGTGAACAAAAAAATCACGTTCTTCTACGAATTGTAATTGAATAAAAAAACGAAAATTTCCAGTCATAACGTAGCCAACATTGTTCTTGTGATGACTCGGAATTTTTGATCGCTGGAAAATCCATCTGCCAGTGGAGTGGACAAATCAATCACGCGCGTCGAGTAGTGGTAGTTCAAAATACATTTTTCCCTCTTTCTTTCCCCTTTTTTTTTGTTTTTGCTTCCTGCGAGCTCGGAGTCATTCATTTCTTATATCAAGCCCAGTGACATAATTATTACGTAAGCCGGGGGGAGGCAGTCGTATCAGAGAACTCAGTCTTCACGTGTGCTCATGAATGAGTGGGCTGGCACGGCACATTACCGACAATTCAAGAGCGTATAATAAAAACTGCTGGCGCGCTGTACGTTTATTAGGCTCTCGGTCGTATAGCTTATTCCTTAAAACTAAATTTCTGCCTTCAAAACACTCCAGCTGCACAGAGACTGGAGGGGCTGTCGTGTTTTCTTGCACGTATCCACGTTGAATAATCCTCCTGCGAACATGTCACCTTTACGCTTTTTTCTTCTCGTAATTTAGGGGCAATTTTTTAAAAATTACATCGCCGCCGGTTAAAAAAAACCGATTTTATTTCTATTTTTTGATGTATTTTGTATCTATTTTAATTGCTAACGATCGATAAATAAATTCGGTGGTACCTAAACGATGAACCGTGTAATTTTTTTGTATCAACTCGGAAGTTAAAACTAAAATCATCACGAGACAGTTTTTTTTAAATGATTTAAAATCGCTTATTTTTATTGTTCACCGTAAAAATAAAGAAAAATTGCAGTTGTTAAACAATAATAACGATTAGCCTAACGACTAAAAGTAATGTCAAACTCGTCGTAATTGATCAACACGCGAAAAAAGCAAAAAGAAACTTGTTTAGAGAAAAAAAAACATACCCGTTCCCGTTAAAAAAGATTATCATGTCAATAGTCTTGAGGCGTGCGACTTTAGATAGTGTAAAACAATCAGCCGTGGCAATTTAGCCCGCTCGGGCTAGTTTTATTAGACGGTCAACGCAGCGAAGGAAAAAAACAAACAAACGAAAAGAAAAGAATTCATCCTGCGAGGGTACTTTAAACAAGTTTCCATAGCGGACTCATCGCGCATAAAGCGTGGAAACATTTCAGAGAGGCGCTCGTAACTGGTTTATACAAACGAAATTTAGCGATTCGCCTGGTATACCAATGAATCAGCGAGGCAAGCCTGATATTTCTTATATGCTCTCTTGGATGCGAATGAAATTTCAATTTTCCAACGAAGGTTGACTTGCATTGTCCTTAGCCTACAGAAATCATCTCGAATTATTGTTATTATTATCGTTACCCAGCGATTTGCTCCGTACAGCCCATAACCCAGAAAATATCTAGCTCGATAATTGTTAAATTTGCATAAGTGCAGAGCTGTTGCATTGTGCTAATGTTAATATTTTTTTTCTTGGTACGGATCGATTATTTTTAATTTTTCCTTTTCCAAAAGTGATTGTATCCCTTGCACTTTTTAACGCCGTAGATAAAAATTTAATTGGTTTAGTACGTAAAGCATACATATTTCTATAAAATTTTATTACACAACCGATCTCAATAAAATCGTTATAAAATCATTTTTTCATCTAAAACGTAATTGTGTCTTTTGATAAGAAATTTGTGTCAGTATGCTGAGACGAAAGATGGAAAAAACCAATAGGCAGTTAAAGCCCGGGCCGAATAAAAACTAAAAGATGAAATAGCTGAAGTTTTGTCGGCACTAAATAAAATCGAACGCGTCTTTGGGATGAAGGAAAAAAAAAAGAAATCGAAAGCACGACTGGGGCCTCCTATATATCGATGACGCGAAGACGCTGCGGTTCTTTTTTCAATTATTTTTTTACAAAGCTTTTAGGCGCGCGTAAAACGGCCCTCTCTCTCTCTCTTATAACGATAATAACGCGCGCGCCAGCCTAAATTAATGCGCAATCATTTCGACTCCATTTTCACGCTCTCCGCTGTGTGTATGGTAAAAAAATAGCGTCACGTCTGTATTATTATTCCTTTTTCCTTCTTTTTACTTTTGAGAACGGAAAAAAATATTAGAAAAATATAATAACAGACCCGCTGGTATACTTATGCGTATACTAATATTGTGGGTGAGCAACAAGTCGTGATGTGGATGTGTAGGTAAAGGGGGGGTCATAGGAAAAAATTTAGGATGTGAATCACGCGTGCGTCGCGAAGTATCAAGCGTCAAGGGTTTTGAATACAGATCGAGAGTCTGTTTTGCGAAAGTTCGCACGATGTCTCTCTCTCTCTCTCTCTCTCTCTCTCTCTCTCTCTCTCTCTCTCTCTCGCTCCTGCGTCACAGCTACGTAATTCCGATTGAAGGACTGGCGCGGTGTGAAACCACAGAGAGCGAGAAACGCGCCAGTCGTCGAATTGAAAATCAAGCGTCGACTTTATGGCCGTTTGACTTCTGATTTCCCGTGTTCACCACTTCTTCTTTTTTTATTATTAAGATCCTCGTTAATTTTTTTTTTCTACGGGCCTCGTTTTTTTTTACCCACGCGCGCGCCGTTCGCACGAGGAGGAAAAAAAGGAATTTATATTTCGTCTGTGTGCAGTTTAAGAAGAATTTTGGAAATGTTAAGAAACGAGTCGCGGCTGAAAAAAATAAGTTTATATGGTGTTTTGAAAGTTTCGAGAAAAAAAAAAAATAAATCAATGTTATTTAAATGACGGCGCAAAAATAAAAAGTACTTAAAACGTTGTTATTTTTTACATTTTAATAAAACAGTTTGATAAACATAAAACAAGTGATTCTTAGGATAAAAAAAACACAATAATATGTACATGCAAAAGGTAGAATGACATTGAAATTTGCACGTTGAGAAAATAAATTACAACTTACGTTACTAATCTTAAAATACGAGATGCTTAATAAATATACATTGCAGGTTCAAAACCTAATGAAAAATGTGAATGTTTTCAACGTGAGTAGTTATTTCCGCTGTTGTTGTTATTATTATTACTTTTTGCTTCTGTTCTCTTCGTTTTCGATCGTAAAATAAAAGCTCCCGGCGACAAAAATCTATGGATTATTTGTTTTTTTTTCTTTTTTACAAATTGTGAACGAGCATCCAACGGCGGCGTTTAGTCGGTAACAAAAGCGTCATATGGCATTTGAGCAAAGATTTTTTCTATGAAGGTCGACATTACTTGAACAAGTTTCCTCCTGAGATCCGGTTTCATTTCTTTCAAAAGCTCCTGGCTGTTGCTGTTGATGAAGAGATTCAATGCCGCCTCTGAAAAAGTGAGCGACAAATTTTTGTTTACACACGCTATAACGGCCGTTAACGTTATTTATTTTATTGCCTCTACCATGAGTGGCCGATAAATAGAATTTTGGAAATTCCAGCGTTAAAAAGTTTATATGACATTGCGTGATTCACTTACGGAGAATGGTATTGCCGTCATGGACGTTATCTACGCCCATTTTAATGTCCCTCACGCTGAAGTCCATTTTGAGCTGCTGAAGTCGCAGGAATTTCTGTCCCTGCGCGACGTAAGGCTTAGCCCTTATGAAAACTTTGGCTTTGACTCCATCTAAACAAAAAAAGAAATTCATATTCCAATTTGATCCGTTAAAATCCAAAAAAAAAACTACCGAAATAAAAGCATCACTGCAAGTATAAGGTGTATTAGCTCCGACTAATCAAGCAGTCTCGAGAGAACAAATAATGAAAAAGGCATTAATTATCTTATCACGTATAGGCGTCGGATTGCCTCACAGACATCGCGAGGCATCGATTTCTCTCCCATTCTTGGTGACTCGGTCCGAAACTCGTGTCGCTCCAAGTAGTAAAGCTAGTCGAGTCCGGTTGCCGAGTGTCCAGGGGCGTCTCGAGAAGTCTGTGAAAGCCTGCCATGCCGGCGATCGGCTAATACCCACCGTATTCTCCCCAGTAATCGCCTGCTCCGCTGGCCTGGACGAGAATGAGCGTGCCGCTCGATCGGTACTTGGCTGCCGCCCGGATCTTGGGTATGCTCAGCGCCAGCTGGAGCTGCACCTCGTCGTCGCTCACCTGCGCCCGCAGCCCGGTTATGCGAACCGACGACACTCCCCGAGCGGCGATGTCTTTGAACTGGGCCTTGTAGCCGTTCGGACCACCGCCGAGGGAGATGTGCAGCTCGTCCAGAATGATCGGCTCGACTTCCGGATAGCCTAGCTGCGGTAGACCTGCAATGTCGTTAAGTCTCGTGTATATTTTTTCATTGATGATTTTTTTTTCATATTCGTCAAATAAGACGATTCATTTTAAATTTTAGGCATAAAGTTTGCTTATAACGACCGAAGATATCGAAAAAGGAAATAATCGCATATCTAAATTATACAAACCCGAAGAATGCATCTAAGCGCTGAGTGAAACTTAACGGGAGCTTAAGAAAAAAAAAACGCGCGCGTTACTTCAAATGATTTCACTTTCTTCTCGTTCGAGAAAGCGAGAACGCAAAAGTTTTTCTCTTCGTTATTTTATTCATGATTTTCATTATTCGCCATATCCCCGGCCTCTAATTGCCGTTTAAAAAAAAAAATTCTTTAAACGGCGCCCGTTTGAAAATGCTTCAACAATACGTATACATTTATAATATGCCCCTTGTCCGCACCGGCGTGTCACATTCGCAAAATGTTAAACTCTCACCCAGTTTCGACTCTTAATTAAATTTCACCGCTCGGCAGACAATCGTCGGCGGTGCAGCGAGTCGTGAGAGGGAAGTTTCAGTTGGGAATATTAAATCCTAGATTTTCGTTTGAAATTTCTCCACCGACGACAGTCGCATGAAATTGTTTCGCATGTACTTATAGCCGCGAGTGTAGACCCGCATTCCCAAAAAAGCAAGAGTAAATCGAAATGAAATCGTTCTTGAATAATTATAAAAAAAAAATCTATTGTCCTCTTAAACTGTCAAAGTGCGCAGCTCTTATCTTTAAAAACATTAGAAAGGCAATCTTAGCGGCCGAAAATCCAAGAGGCTCGCGCGACGAGCAATCATCTCGGCATTAGGAGCAATTAGCCGTGTTACCTCGGAAAGCTCCCATCGCACTTATATACACACACACATAAAGCATCAACTCGTAGCGCAGCGACTCTTATCGCGGGAAAAATTTCGTAAATCGCCCGAGGGGGGGTACCTGTCGCAAGCGCCTCCCGGAGCGCATCGAATGAGCGCCCCTCGGCTTTATTGCGACAGAGCTATGTGCATTTCGGTGGAAATGCTATTTCGCGGTATTCGACCGAACGGAAACTATGCGCCGGGGCCCGACGACGCGCGTATGTATGCTTGTATATATCTGTTATATCCCGGCTGCAGGCAGCGAGTATGTAGGACGTTGTATATAACGAGCAGCCAAAGACACCGTTATAACCTGCTTTTTTTCTTCTTCTCGATACTTATTCCGACACCTTTTTCCACCGCTAGCTTGGATACGCGCTGCATCTCTATGGCAGACGACGCTTATACTTGACGCGCTCGATTAGACGGTTTTTTTTTTCAAACGGCTTCCTCATTCCGGAATTGGTTTTTGGAGACGAGGAATGATTTATGGTTCGTGGAATACAGGATTATATTGAGCGTTCTATTTTTGTCGGAGTGACTATTTTTGCTGTTACTTTGATCTTTGACATTGCTTAGCGTCATTTATAGTCATTACCGGATTTTATTTTTAATTATGGTTAAAAGAAATTGTATAAGCTGTATTTGTTTAGGAATCAAAAATCAAACTACCAATTGTTAATATCAATTAAAAAAATAAAAACTTTTCGTGATTAGAAAAAAAAATCGAATGTAATTACAAAAATAATTCTACATTATTTAGACGTAAAATTCAAATAAAGAATATAGAATATTCTTACAGTTTAAAAGAGAATTGATCGTTAGAGAAAGGCAAATATAAAAAATTAATAAAAATTCGACTCACCATGTCGGAAATGATCAGCGAGGACATTGGCCGACCTAGCGAGGCATCCCTCCAAATCCGGATTCTGCCTGGAGCAGGGCTCGAGAAATTCGAGGCCTCTGTATTTGCCCACAGCCTCGACACCAGCTAGCACCGCGACGACGGCGATAATCCCGACGAGTTTGACGCTCATCTTGGCGACCAAAAATTAGAGAGAGAAAAAAATAGGTATACAAGCTAGAGAGACTGGCAAGCCGATCTCGCGTCGAACCGATCGAGCTCGTCCGCGAGGAATGACCAGCTCCGGGAGATGCGTCGGGCCTTATAGTACCTTGACATTGCCCTCGTGGCAGAGAGAGAGAGAGAGGCTCGCGGGGGGAGGAGGCCGCGTCGCTACGCGAGGAGGAGTAGTGGGGCGTCGGCTCGTCGCCCGGGGACTTTCTTTCGCAGCCGATGATCGACTCGGGCCCCATTACTCCTCCCGTATCCCCTCCAGCCGGTGTACGCTCAAAAGACGCACTCGGACCCTGGCCTTGAATACACATAGACCATCCCTCCCTCCTCGAGAGAGAGCCTGAGTGCTCTGTTTACCTCGCGTAAAAACTCTCGGGGAAGCTGACGCACCGATAAGAGGAACGTGCCTCTTGTCCGGTGCCATTAGCGGAAAGGATTGTTGAGACACTCGAGGGCTACTGAGTACAGAGCTTTGGGAGACAGAGAGAAGCTCTTTTGTCTGGATATCACGGGATTCGCCGGTGTACGTATCACACGCGTGTCCTCCTGCGGATGTAAGATGCAGAGGACGGCGCGCGGATTACACGCGAGAAAAAAAAAGAACGGCGGAAATATGTGGACCGAGTAACTGGGAGAGAGGCTTTCTCGCGCGGTGTACATAATGTGGCCGCGTCACGCGATTATACCCGGCGCACCTGACTCGCTTGCCAATGTTTATTGGAGAACCGTTAATTGTTCTCCCGCGGCACGACTGGTAGTAGCCGGGGGAGGGAGGGCAAGGGAGCTGATGACGCACGTAGTGCCGATAAAATCGAAGGATGGCCGAGTGAGAGAGAGAAGCGATTTTCGAAGCCGAGTGAAATCGGAGCAATGAAAAACGAATTAATATTATGCGTCGCAGGCTCGCGATGACTTTTTATTTTTTTTTTTTTTCGTTTTCGATTGCGCCTCGCCTCGCTGTGCTTATACTGGCTTTACATTTTTAGCGAGAGCTTTTTTCTTTGTTCTCCGCAGATGATTGCTCTCGAAACGTAAGCGCGTGACTTTGTCGTAGGTCTTTGGCTAGTTCTTCCTTTTCTTCGCGGGAAGGTCAATAGTACGTCGGCTGAGGGGACGAAAAAATAGGTACTTGTTTGAATATGAATATGAATGGTTTTTTAGAGAACGTTGACTCGTCATGCTATTTGTTCGGCTCATTGTTGGCTTTACAAAAATTAATGATCTCGTTGCTATGCCCGTGAAGAAAAGGTCTGCGCACAAAATTTTATTTCCACGAAAATCGGCAAGGAAAAAAGATAATTTTTTTTAAATTTTTTAACCGGGCCTGCACTGATTTTCTTCGTTTTCTTTTTTAACGTTTTCTATGATTCCAGATAAAAAGTGTCCTATGACGTCTTTTCCTTTTCCATCCGCACGTGTGTGCTCATAAATTAAAGAAAGAAACGTGCAAAGGTTTGAATAGAAAACATTGACTCTCTCTCTCTCTCTCTATTCTCTTCAAGTATTACTTACCGATTGTATTTGCACAATATCCTTATTGTTCGATTAAATTAATTTAATTTTTTTTAACGTATAAATAATTATAAATAATGATCGAAAATATTGATAAACAACCAAAACAAAAGACTAAACAAGAGAAAAATCAACATCAGAATCGAGAGTCGAAGCAAAGAGTCGATCGGTCATTGCGATCTCAAGCAAGTGCAGAGAGCGAGAGAGAAAATGCTGGCGCAGCAAAGCAACGAGCCTCTCCGAATTCTTTGGCAGGGCTTGTCAGCTGATTTAATCGCCAGCTCAACATCGCATTTAAATAAGTCACACTGACGTGTCTTAATCCGCCCCCAAGCACAATCGTTGTAATTCGAAAGAAGACAAGTGCTAAAGTTGAAAGACACTTCTAGCGCAGAGCAACGTACATAAGAATGTCGCGAGGTCGAAGTCCGGATGGTCGTTCAAGGTAAGCTGCCTGCCTCCATACATCTGGCTGTGTAAGCTTCAGAGGCGTGGAATAGACAAAAAACAAGCCGATCCTACGTGCTGGACAACGTGCGGGCATCTTTTTGTTCGACGGCCTTAACGACTATACCAGTCTCGATATCTCTCTGCTCCTTTGGAAAATGCCATGTAGTTGGCGCGGAAAAAGTGCGCTGCCGGACTTCGTCACGGGATACGTGCACGATTGACTCTCGTTTTGGATTTTTTTTCTATCTTTCTTTCTTTCGTTTTACGGGATGAGCTGCTCTCCTCGCTGCCTCTCATTAGTATATCTAATGAAAATAACGGACTCGATATTACGTTGAGCCATAAAGATTCGACTTAATGCGATAAAACCGTCGGCTTCAGCCCGAAAGGATTAGATTTATTTTAGAAGATATTTTAGACCGAGTCACGTTATATTTTTACCGTAATGTTAATAATGTTGCCAGAGCTGGCCTATACGCGCGCATACTTCACGGACTATCGCGTTTTACAGTAAATTTTGAACGTAGCCTCGCTCTCGGACTGATGCATTAGAAGAGATTTTAGTGAAGATACAATGGTCTTTTCTTCTTAATTTCTTTTTTTTTAGTCTAAACTGAATAACTAGCGAGCTTAGAAAAAAACATTCCACTTAAACTTGCACTTTGCTAAATATATATTTATCAAAAGGCATAGTTTTTTTCCGGTACAGTTTTCGCGCAGGCGCGCACGTCATGCGACTTTTTATCTGCTCTCTTGGCTTTATCTTCGGTCTAATTTATCAACAAGTTCAATAGAATCCATTAAGCTGAAATTATTTTTTTTTAGGCAGCGCAATAATGTGTATTATTTACTTTTTCTCCATCTATTCGTCATCTGCTCGTTCTTTTACGCGCGCTTAAATCGTCAATAAGAGTATGCAATTATGAGTTATTTTTTCTTTCTGTTTTGTATAAAAAAAACATTGAATTGCTTTATTACAAACACATTATGTACAATAGAGTTTCGTTGTAGGGTTTTACAAAAATACAAAAATTATATAAAAAAAAACAAAATCGTAGCTATACACACTAAGCTATGGCGAACGTTAAGAAAAAGAGCGACGTCTTTTGCGCACGTTTACACACGAAGAGTAACATTAATTAAATACCAGGACTTTCTCATTCGAAAACGTGTCGATGGTACAACAAAAGACTGTGCGCGCGAGTACGCCGGCAAAAGAAAAAAAAATATCGTTGCGAAAAAAAAATTTCCATTGGCAGTAGAGAATACACAAGTATGTACAGTCGAGCGCATAAATACTATAAAAAAAAAACAACATACACAATTTTTTTTCCATAAACTCAACAAACCAATTCGATTTCCCCTGGACGATTATAACCGCAATATTCCAGTACGAACCAACAATGCCTCTCCCCTAAAATCCATCAATCCCCTCCTCTCCTTTTCCATATGACATGACACTGTTACAGAGCATTGCTGGACTTTGCAATGACCCGCTCGAAGGGGAAATTCTGGAAGGCTCTGCCGAAGATTTCGGTGAACGCGACCGATACGAGATCGTTGATGATCGGCTTGGTGACCATAAAGCCCGGCTGCCAGGCGCCGTTGATGATCCGATCGAGGATGCCCTCGAGGACCTCGCGTCCGTACAGCAGGTTCGATATGTGGAGCTTGAGGTCTCGGATCGTCTGGACCTCGACGCGCACTTGGATCTTCGAGCCTGGCTCCTTGGTGATCGTCGTCGTCTGCACGAGGTCGTCTGTAAAGAGCGAAGGACACGTTATGTACCAAGGTACTTTTGAACAAAACTACTCGACGATCGTTTTTTCTTGAAAATTAAATTTTGTCTATTACGCGCGTGGATGTAGGTCGAGCGTGATTGTCGAGAGAGAGATAATTAGCGTTGGAGGGAAAGAGTCTCGCTGGTGAAACTTGACGCCGCGTCTCTCTCTCTCTTGCAAACTTTTCCATTCTCTCATTTTCGAATTTCAATGCTTAATAAAATTACGTAAGCGGCAGTCCAGCAAAAGTTATAAATCCTCTAACATGCAAAACTACGCTCGCGCGAATCAAACTTAATAACTTTTCGAGAAAAAGTGATTAGCTCGCTCTCTCTATGTCCGTGAAATGGAGAAAAAAGGAGAGAAACAATAAGTGACTAGACTTACACAACGCCAAGGTGAATTTCCCTTTGTTTTTCATTTTCGAGCCCAATATGGCGCCGGTCACTTCGTAGTCGCCGGAGAGGAATTTATCCGGGAAGCTCTGCGTGTAAACCACCTGTACAAAAAAAAGCAACACACACACAAATTACAATGCATATAGTATAATTGCGTTTCCCTCTGGCGAGAGAGCTTCTTCAGGCCGATTACCCAAGCCGACTGTTAAAGCCGTTATCTGCGATCTTTGCAAAGGCAGGCTCTCTCGGATAATTGCTCGAAGAAAATATATATAAATGTATCCGCTTACTAACCTTGTGATTTTTCAGGTCGCTGACGAACTTGGTCACTTTGCTCGCCGACCAGCCGCTCTCCGTGACGTTTTTCAAGGTGATGGTGAAGCCGAGGTTGGGCAGGCCGCGGCGCACTGTTACCTCCTTCGCGAAGAACGGATCGAACGGATCGATGTTGTATTTCGCCAGGCCGGTCTTGAAGTACGGCCGGATCGAGTTCAACGCCTCGCGGATGCACGCGTCGAAATTCGGAGCGCCCAGCCGGCAGTCCTTGAAGTGGTCCTCTGTTGGAACAACGTCAGATTAATATTTTGTTTTCTTGCTACCTCGGTCGAAAATGCGTCTTTCGTCCCTATACGCATTGACCGAAAGTCGAATATCCTTCCCGATCTTCGCGTTGTCGCGGTTAC
>JAPYYQ010001871.1:0-26697 GCA_030522585.1 Anagyrus pseudococci
TATATATATATATATATATATACAAAAAAATTTTTTTTGATTTTCAATACCTCTCAAAATTGCTCGCGACAATCACTCATTCACAAGCTAAAAAAATACATCTTACCCGTTCGACAGGGCACCTTCGTCAATCAACAGGGTCAGTCGAAGCTCTCGCTCAAACTGACCAACGTCTTTTCACAACGCACTCCCAGGCTGCCGGATATCTCATTATCCGTCCGTCGGTTCTACCCACCAAAAAGCTCGAGCCTCAACAAAGTTGACGGAGCCACCAGCACCTGCAAACGTCGCCGCCTTTTTCTCGGCCTTGCCTCTAGTTCCCTCCTCGCCCTCTCTCTCTCTCTCTCTCTCTCTCTCTTGAGAGAGAGAGCGAAGGATCCACATCTCCAACCCCGACGAGATTGAATTTGCCCGGCCTGAGAAGAGCGTGTTTGCCTTTTACTCGTCTGGGTTGCTATTGAGACGGAACTGTGCCTCCGTGAGATTCGCGCCTTTCTCCATCTCCTTCCGATCGAGTTTGAGAGTGTGCCTGTGCGTGCATGTGTCTATGTGTGTCTCCTCGAGTGCGAGGATGACGGCATCGTCGGGATGGGTTTTTGATGCTCACCAGGCAAGCGCGCGCGCGTGTTTGCTCGCTTGGGTGATTGTGTTTGCATTTTTTATTAGTTTTTCTGGTTGTTGTACGTGTGTATGTGTGTGTGACTGTGCCCGGGCCTGTTTATGCGCGTAGATTTATATCTCACTACGATTGTTCTCGAGATGTATGTATAGATGTAGGACAAGTTAAAAACATATTTTGGGAAAATATTAAAGAACTTTAACGAAAACTTTAAAATATCGTAGCTGACAAAGTTTCTATTAACTTTTTTTTAGCTCGTAATTTCTTGCTCTTACAACATGGTAATATTCTCGTGTAAGTGATTGTCTAGTGAAAGCGTCCATTAGCAAAACTGCTCCAGCGGAGCTGTAAATAAAACAAGACTTCGAAGCCAGCCTCTCCCGTTCTCAGCTTTAGGGCCCACACCACGAACAAACGTGCCGCTCGCGATTTTCCGCGCTGCATGCATTTGCAAGCAGAGAGAGAGAGAGAGAGAGAGAGAGAGAGAGACAGACAGACAGAGAGAGAGAGAGAGAGCCAGGGTGGGGGCGGGCCAAGTGGCGCGGGCTTATCATTCACACCGACGATCCCCCATGCGCATTAATTACGACTAGCGTATACATGATAAACTCGGCGACTGAGGCAGAATACCTCAAAGCTGCGAAGATCCTTAGAAGCGTAGATTTTGCTTTAATTTAAGCACGAAACTTTTTCGACTTCAATTAAATCTGGATTAAATAGTTGTCACGTTTTGAAACTTTAAATAGCAAGAACAAGAAATCTATAAATTTCTAGATTTGAGGAGAGGGAGAGAACAGCAAAAGGAATCGGTATACGCGTCAACGCAGTATGGGGTGGTTCGCCGCGTTCAAATGACGAAAGAGTGTCCCCCGTAGTGATAACGGCGGGGGAGGAAAGAGGAAGGCGTCGGAGTTGCCGGAGTCGGCGCTTTCCGAGCCCCTCGGGGCAACATCCCTCCATCCTGTCGCAAAGTGCGTCGCGGACATTCCTAGAAGCTTCGAGTTTCCGGCTCTTCCGACTGGTCAGCTCTCGGGACTTGTCTGCGCTCTTAGACCCTGGCAACGTCAGAGGCTTACGACTTTGGGCTTCGGCCACTTGCCTACTCTACCTAATCTTTGTTCTGCATACTGCATTATTTAACAGGGGATTATTAATATTGTTCAAAACTTAAAATTATGTTGCTGGTGTTTGGCGGTGAAATCGATTTGTCCAACTAGTCTCAACTGTAATAGACGATTCAGGTTCTCTGTGTCAGCGTGACGTAAACAATAGACAAGGCTTTTTCAAAGCAGCAGTAATACGTAGGGAGCAAAAGAAAATGTAGGCGAGAGAATGAATGAAAGGAGAGAGAGAATTACCGAGGACAAAGCGGCGTGAATAGTAATAATAATGCTCTTGCGGCCGTGCTCATCCCGAGAGGCAGCCAGAAACAGCTGAGACGCGAAGAATCGGGAAGAAAAATGCGCCCTCGTCCTCGAGCCATCCATCCTTCTCTCCAGCAGCGCGGTCTCCTCGCTTCCATTCCCAACGTGTCATCGCCATGCGTCAAGTGCAACTCTTCCTCTCCCTCACTCTCTCTCTCTCTCTCTCTCGCGCGCGCCCGCGCGTAGCACAGAGAACGACACTCTCCTCTTTCCTTTCTCTCTATTATTCATTTACTCCTTTTTTCCTTCTGCTTCTTTTTTCCCCCGCTCCTTCCCTTTTCCTCTCGAATGTTTTCCTCTCGCTGCACTGTCGTGCAAGCTCTCTCGGCTGAATGGCTTGTAAATTGGAGGGAAGAAAGTGAAATTTCTTCTTTCCGCGAAGCGAGAGGAGGGGAGAGTAGAGGTAAAGCCGGCTGGGGATTCTGAAAGAATAGAGCATTGATTTTTCCAGCAGCTTTCTCGCGGCTGATTTCGAAAGCCCAGCCATGGCTCGTCTAACTTGTGTTTTCGTTTGTGTTTTCACTTCAGCTGAAGCGCAAAACTTTGTGCTTTTTTCCTTTCGCTCCATCTCCCTCTCTCTCTCCCCCTCTCTCTCTCTCTCTCTCTCTCTATCTCTCTCTCTCTCTCTCTCTCTCTCTCTCTCTCTCTCTCTCGTATGTTTGCGTTACTTTTGCGGAAAGTTGGAGTGATTACTCGTGTGCTTGGTGTTTGCCAAAGGTAGTTCACGCAATAAATGACGCTATTAAAATTTAGCAAATTAATAGATAGAACGGAAAGTAAGGTGAACGTTACTGTTTACTCGCAAGATTTTTCGAGTTGTTTTTCGTTTCAACTGCTCAATGACATGGAAACGAAATTAGAACGCGATCCACTTATCCCACATTAAACCAAAGAAGGGAATATCGAAGTAGAATCGAAGATTTCTCGTGGATGCTACAACGTGAAAGAAAATAAAATCTGGGCGCTCGTTTATTTACTCCGAGAATCAAGAATGCGCGATCAGGTGTAGTGGATCGAGTGTTTTCATGGTCTTGAACAGCATATGCATCGTTTTCTGTGCAAACGAATATCTATTAGAGCAGAGCTCGTGCGTCACTCCTCATTCGGACACTATTTTCCTCGTCACAAATCCTGCCCGAGTTTGAAATAATTGAAAGCTCGAGTCTTGATTGTTCTCGAGTCTCCAAAGTTCCATTACGATTTCGAAGCGAGTATTTCTCAAATGAATCGAAAAGTTACAGGATAACGTTGTTAAAGCCCAAACGAATTTAAATCGACGATGTAATAGAACCGAAGATAAAAAACAGCTTTTGCCGACACACAGTTGATTCAAATCCTTTAGCCGAACCCGAGTTAGCAAACAATCATTCGAACTCGATCTAAAATCCATCCACGAGTAATTTCAATCGCACAGCCAAAGAACAAACCGAACACTCGCCTCTTCCCCAAAAACCCCGGCTGGCAAGCTCATCGTAAGAACGAGCCGAAAAAAGGCTTGGTAGCCGGGCACATCGTCATCGCGCGAGCGCACAGAGCTTGCAGCAAGAGCAGCAGCAGAGCAGTAGCGACAGCGTTGGTCTCTCGAGCCCCGCCCCCGCACTCGCTCGATTGGCGAGTGGCGGCCTACTTGGATGCCGGCCTATAAAGGCGGAGGCCCGACCTATCTGGCGCGCGCGCGCACCTGCACCCCTACAGACCGGGAGACAGAGAGACGGCCTGCGCCGAGGGCCTGGCTTCGACCTGGCAACTTGCCGCGTCGTCGCGTTGTGCACGCCGCCGCTCGAGATTGAGCCCCCTCTGTCTGTCTCTGTGTGTGCGTTAACGGAGGGGCGGCTAGAGAGGCGGAGAGGGAAGGCTGCTGCTGCTGCTTCTACGCCGTCTTCATTCCGCCCGCGACCTCGATGGACTTGAGGTAGGGGGCGGCAGTTGCATCCGCGGATGGGGAGGGAGACCAAAGCCGCCGTTGAGGAGGACCTCGTTGACGCTAGCGACCTCCGGCTACGGACTTTGGCAACAACTCGGCCACCGCTTTTTCACGGCTTCCTCTGCACTGGACGAGTAAACTCCTCTCCACGACATTTTAAACGGAGCAAAGGGAGATTGTTCAAAACGAATTAATCAAATATAGCTGGTCTGTCTATGCTCGGCACTTATCTACTTAGGGCAAGTTTTCGGCGACATAATCGTCGATCTACAATAATTTCAAATAATTTATTTTACATCTCGCAAGTAAAAATATAAAAGATCCGTTAGATGAAATAATGAAGGAAAATTGAAATTTGGTTTGTATCACTAGAATACGAGGGAAAAAAAGAAATAAAACCTCATTAGTAAAATTGGGAAAACGGTATCGCGCAAAGCCCGGGGAGCGCCCGTTGATCCGGCTATAAGCACTAACGTAATTATAATTAAAACTCGCATAGCCGACGGGAATCCGTCAAAATGGGAAGGCCGAAATCATCCGCGACGAAACTTCGATTACATATCAGGTTCCTCTTTCTCTCTCTCCATGTCCTTTCCATCGTTTTATGACGTCCAATTTCACGGTGGTTCCTGCGTGTCCGTGCGAAATATGTAATACGGTGCGAGACCGTTTCCCTTTGATCTTTCGAAAGCATATACCGATAGATACGATTATTGATTGAAATATTAATGCGACGCAATCCGCGTTCAGACCATACGCGGCGTCGTTCCGCGTGTAATTTACAGTTATTTTTGTTCCGAGCTTGTATTAAGAGCTGATGATGAAGTTTGATAAATGCAATTCGAAAATGAAAATAACGTACGTACAGCGTGTTTGGTAATGATTCATCAGTCGACCAAGTCATCAAGAGTTACCGCTGTGAATTTTATTCCATGTAAAAATTAGGCTTGTTTATGTGGGTCGTGTTATTTAAAAATTTTATAAATCGAGCGTAGTGATGGATCATTATCTTTCGAACATTAAAAATTATAATGCGCGGGAAATCTATTGAGCATACTTATAATTAAAAAAATCTTGATAGATAATTGGCAGAATCGGCATGCGAATGCAGAATCAAAACAGTCTTATGGAGTCTTGTTACGAAATGGTTATAAGTTTAAAAAATAATTTGCATAATCCGTTTTTCCCGGCGCTTTTCATAAAGAGAGATTCCACCTCGAAAAGGGATAACAAGCTCGTAATAGACACTTATCGTATTAGCGAATAATCGAATCCAACTGCTTTGACGAA
Organism: Anagyrus pseudococci; assembly: GCA_030522585.1. NCBI lineage: Eukaryota > Metazoa > Arthropoda > Insecta > Hymenoptera > Encyrtidae > Anagyrus > Anagyrus pseudococci. The sequence continues at coordinate 5,258 of JAPYYQ010001871.1, forward strand.
TAAATGAGGATCGGCTGTACAAATTGGATTTCGAGAGGGCCTTTGGCAGTCGATTTTAATGTGGTTTGAAAGTTCGGCATTGATTGTACAAATTGGCAAAAACATTATGCGGGATTAATGGATTTTATTGATGTAATGTTTGAATGTATTGTAATATTATTATTTACGTCTGTATGCTTATTAATATTGATTAAATTGTTTCACTTGTAATTTGTTAATTCAACATTTTAATATTCATATAAGCAATAACCTTTAAATGTACGCGATTGACTAAAAAAATCAGTGCTTATAATGCATTGATAAAAACGTAGTATGAGCTTGCGGTATCTATTACTATAATTGCGAGTATTAATAGCAAATCCACGCAGATTCAAAATTTTCTTTCATTCTTTTCATAAAAAAAAGAAGAACAAAAATATTTTCCCAAGAAATATACCATTTGCGTTCTTTTTAATCAAAGAAACTCGTCGATGGTGCTTTACCAGTTAATGACGTAAAAAGAAGAGCAGTAGCGAAAGAAATTGAAGTTGGAAGCGACAAACGCTAGCCGCGACGAAGTTTTTATGAAAGTTCTCAAGGGAGCGTCAGGGGTGGTAAAAAGAACCGTAAAAAGTCGTCGCTTTATCACCTCCGCGGCCTGTCTTGGTGTTCTTTTCGCGTAGCCTCTCACTTTCTCCCCCTCCCCCCTCCCGCCACTCCACCTCCTCTCCCACTCTTCTCTTCTGCTTCCATCCTCACCCTCTTTTCCAGCGCTTGATGAAGAGCTACGCATGAAAAATCAAAAAGACTTTAGCCACGCGAATATTTTGATATTTGGACAGGAGGAAAACTAAATGAATATTGTAGGAGTTTGGAAAGACCTTTTGAACTTGCGCCCGCTGTAAATAGACTTGCGCAAGAGAGAGAAACTGGTAAAATCGTTCTGATAAAGAATTTATTAGAATTTTTGCCGTGTGTTTATTTGCTTATTTTTAATCGCCATAAATTATTTTAGTTTGGACTAGGTAAAAGAGCAAGTAGTAAAATCAATGTTTAGTCGTCCAAAACGTTGCGAAAGGTTAAATAATCAATATTTTGTTATTGAAAACTGTTTTCTGGCTAATGGAATCTCAACTAGTAACATCCTGACTTTGCTCAACTGACCCCCTGGGTGTCATCGCAACAACGGAAATCCGGCGTCAAAAGACGGGTCCGCGTTACCTTCTTCCGATGCCGCGCAGCCGTAGTTTCCGGAGAACAAAGCGCGCCTGACCCACGCTCATGCTGGCGCAAACTCAATTAAAGACCCTCTCTTTCTCCCTTGTCCCCTCCTCCCCACCTACTGTCTTCCGGCGACGCGTCCTAGCCCCACGATCGCGCGGCGCTCTCGGTGTAATTATCGAGCGACCTGAATAATTTAGTACTCGCAACCTTGTTAAAAAGAAATAAAAATGTTTGCTCGGTATTACTGTACTTACCAGTCAGTTTTTTCTCTCTCGTTTGTTTGTTGCCTCTACTGAAAAAAAGGATATTAATTTATTTACTCTTGTTTATGAAAAAGGAGATTTAGTAATATTTGTAATTGCAAGTAGCATAGTCTTAAAAATATATATACTACCTCCTGCGCGTATCGTGTAATATTTGCGGGAATTACTCCTTTTATTTAATTAATTAAACCTGTTTGGCCCTCCGGCTATGAAGATACCTTCATTAAACATCCGCAGTAGCGCAGGGCCAGCAATTTCTTCTAATGAGAAACTTTCTCTCTCTCTCTCTCTCTTTCTTGTCTCATGCATCGACAAAATTAAAATAAAGCCCGAAATGAAAAAGCACGATCGGCTAGCCTGCGGTTAATAAGCAACTTTACATGCTAATGCCTTCATCCGGCTAGGGACGCGACATGTGGACAACAAGGAGCTGTACGCGTGGGTCCTTCGCTTATTTTTCATGGTACTACCCTACTCGCTGCCTTCTCCGAGGGGGAAAAGGGCGCCGGGGAAGATGGCTCCAGGCTAGCCTAGGAAATTTCCTCATTTCCCGAAAATGCAGCCGCCTTAATCGCTCCCGTCGCTCCAAGCCCTTCGCACACACATGCTCGCGCGTGCGTCCGCACGTTATGTGGGGCGTAACGGTACTTCAGATAATAGATTTTTCGGAGGGCTGCCCTTGCGCGGGTCATGAATAAAATCGCTTCGAGAGATTTTTTTTCTTTATCTTACGGCAGCTTTACGCGAAGGAAAAGTTTTGCGAAAAAGGTTGTCCTACAACGCGAATAAAAAAAGAGCAAAAATGGCGAAAAAAAGAAAGAAAGAAAAGGGAAGACTGAAAATAACCTTGCAACTCGGCGAAGCATAAAATTTTTAACAAGTATAAAATAAATATATATCCCTAGCTAGGCAAAGATTTTTCCCCCGGGAAAACAGGAAAATGCACGAAAAACGCGTAGCTGATCGTCTCATCAAACAAACGTAAAATCAAATTTTATTTTTCTACCTATCCCCACGGCATAAAAAAAAATTCCGCAAGTCCCAACAAATTGTCCGCCCGCTATAAATCTCGAGCATCAATCTCGACGTACAGAGAGCATCTCGCTCGCGGAGAAATGCAATAAATCAGAAGAAGAAAAAAGAAAAAAAAGAAGCAAGAGCCCGTTTATATCCCGTGGCACATCAAAACAAACTCCAAATTATTTCTCACCTCTCTCTCGGCTATAGGAAGGCGGCACAAAGAGTCTTGTACTTCTCGCACCTGGCGCGCGATTATTTTTCCTCGGAGGAAAGCTCAAAGGGCGCGAGTAGAGAGGCGTTATTTAAAAGGCAGGGCTTTGCCGCTCTCGGGAATTCAATATTTCGCTCGGCTGTACTCACGGCCTCTCACTCGTAGGGCGGAAGGAAGCCCGAGCCTGGTTTCTACGCGTCACAGTCTCGCGACTTACTCGCCTTCTTCTCTTCGCTCTCCCACTTTCTCGGTATTGTTTGACGTCGTTTCTCTCCTCGACCTTATGCTGTACACCGCCACGTAACTTCAGCGCTCTCGTTTTCTTTGTCCCGACTACCTAGAAAGCTCTGGCTCTATATTGTTAGCAAAAGGAACTCGTTAAATATTATTAAAAAACATTTTTCAAAAGGTTGCCCAAAATAAAAAAAAGAAAAAAGAAAAGTCGCAACAAATCGAGTGCGACTGGAAGAATAAAGTTGATGAAAAGTACGCATCGTTCCCTTTGGACAATTAAAAGTCGATTTCAGCACTCCTTATTACGATCTCCCTCGGGAAGGGAAGGAGAGGGAAAGAAATGGTCCGACTTCGTTTAAGATCGTTACACTTTGTGCCCCGGCAAAACTTCCCGGTTCAAATTAGTCGAGGCGGCGTCTTTGGGGGCTAGCCCGGGGAACTCGGTTGTCGCTAGGCGGAATTGCCTCAGCCTTTGCGCAATGCCTGTCTACCCCCCGGCCCGCCTCTCTTAAGGCTCCAATCTTGGGCCAAGTTGAGCCAGCTGTTGTTGACAGCGAGCTCTCTCCGCCGCTGGCTGTAACAATCTCACCTGGCGGTTAAAGCGCGCCCGGCTACTGGACCCCCTCCCACCCTTTCATGCACCAGCGCCTCGTCAAGCGGCCTCGGCTCCTGCTAGCCTCGCTAGTTTGACCCTGGAACGGACGCTGTTTCCTGTCCTGCTTAAAGACCGTACTTCCCTGATGAAAATTAAGCGACTTTTTTTTAACGAACAAGCTATTTCAACCTATCAAGCTCTTCTGAATCGATAAAGATTTTACGTCATATTTTAGGCTACATCAAAAATATCTTTTCTTCAAAATAGATTTCGTTACGTGCAAAAAAATAATCGTTTTTAATTTTCAAGACAGAGAAAAAAAGATATCGATTCGAAACGATTGTAGTCTTGCTCGTAGCTTCATATCCGTTAAATTACGTAAGCCCAGTGTGTCCGAGAAAATAGGGGTTGGCCATTCGAGGATAGGAGGATCAATCCACGTCGACGTAGTCGTTAAATCGAAGCCAAAACCGCATTGCGCAACCATTACGTTACTCTCCTTACGCAAGAGAATCTCGCTTAACGCTATATGATAAAGCGAAGCCAGCGGGGATGCGTTTGCGTGATATCCCTTGTATTCTGGCAATCGGACAATTTTTCATACGAGCTCCCTACTATCCCCGATGTTGACAAACAAAAAAAAATACAAGTTTCGGTTGACAAGGGCGTTACGAGATGTTAAGCTTGTAAAATTATCTATTAAACCGTAATCCTTACAAGCGTTTAGCCAATTTATCTGCGGCAATCAAGAGATCTCGTTGAACTAATTTCTATTTGAAGATTTTTGGGGACATTTAAAGGCCACGTAGGGGTGTAAGCCCTCGCGTGAAATTAGCCGAACATTTAAAACTGCGTGTACTTGCCTCTTTGTCCGTCGGGGACGAGCAAAAGAGGGAAAAAAGAGTAGAGAGGGATGGGAAAAAAATTAATACCATTAAAGCTGAAACTAATTGGCTTCAAACCGCCAACTTTGGCTCATACCGAGCGCGTATATAGCTTTGCTGGAGGGAGAACGAAAGAGGGGGAGAGAGGGGGGCTGAGCGAGGGAAAGCGGAACTTTTCTCGTAGCTTCAACTTTCGCCGCCATACCAAGAATAATTATGTCACGAATAAACCGTCACGGGGTATCCGGAGAATTTTCCCCATGCGAAATTTCGTCTTTGACCCTATCTCCTCGTTCTTTTGCTCTTCTTGTGGCCAATTAAGCTCGCTCGAGGTGATCCAGCTCATCAAGCATAATTAAATATTATTTTGTGCTTGCAGTCTTCGAATATTAAAAAAAAAAGAAGGGGAAATAAGAAAATTACATATTATTTTTTATTCTCTTCGATAGGAGCATCAATAAAATTCAATATTCACTCTGTCAAGCTTTAATTACAGCCAAATTCTTTTTTATCGCATGAACTTTGCATTCGCGCAGCTTCGTGATAAATGCTCAAGCTGAAACGTCGCTTTTGATCGAATCAATATTTCAATCATGAAATTGAAACATTCCAACTGGTAATTGAAATTAGTACTCGAATTTTAAAGTTAACTAAGATTCTTTAGCTGTCGCGTACTCTTCTTTTCTGGAGTAGGCTGCGAGTTAGCGGAGCCTCGAAGTACGCGAGTCTGCGTTATTGCATTAATAATTGAAGGCCAGCTAGCCCGGTAAAGAGTCGCATTCTAGTCATTAAAGCGAGCCGCGCGCGAACGCAAATTGAATTGGCAAAAAATTGCTCTGAGTACTTTTTCTCCCTCTCTCCATTCCTCCCTACTTCGCTCTTCTCTTTTTCCTTCCTCAGTTTTAAGAGCCGAGGGAGAAAGAGGAAGGGGGTAAAAATTAAAAATAAAAATACACGGCGGAAACTCGTAAGCTCGATTAGCCCAGAGTTGCGCCGGCCGCGCTCTTTTTCTCGCTTTTTTAATTCTCGAAGTGAAATTGAAGAGACGATGAGGGGGGGGGGATGAGGAGCAGGAGCTCGAGCAGGAGTAGGGGGAGGAGAAGGGAGTACAGATCTGCAAGGCTGGTAAAATTTATACGCCGGAGGTCAAATTAACATTGGCCGGACAGTTGATTCTATTTTTGCTCCTGAGAGCTTTCAAGGGATTTCTAATTATGCAGGTGCTAGTGTATTAAGAGAAAATCTTGATGAATTTTTCAAGTGCTGCGCTTTGAAATTTTTCGCAGCTAACCAACGCTTCTGGTTTAAAAGCGGAAATTTTTCAGTATTTCCAGCCAAGAGATTCCAACTGTTTTTAAGTAATTATCTTGATCCTTTATTCCTATCTATTACAGATTACGTGGCTAAACATTTACAAACTAAACTCAAATTTTATCCAAACTTCAAATATAGCCTTAAAACCATTTTCAAATAAAACACACAAAAAAAACTATCGCACTCATAGGTTATCGTATCTGACCCAAATTCGGCAAAAGAGAGAGGAAGACAGCTGATGAGGGCTACCCTGATACTTATTAGCTAATACATCGGATTTTTAGCTAGAAATTGCTTAATTAGCTTAAAAATGCTTAAGAATTGCTTAAGATTTCTACCAAGGTAAATAAAATTTTAATGTACAACGAAAGAAGAGGCCTTCGATCCAACATTCGACCCACAATCGTAGTAGCTAGCTCAGAAGAGAGCCGCTCGTGGGCAAAGTAACTCTGATCAGCCAGCACCGGCTGTGTGGCGCAAGTCGCTTCAAGACCGAAGGAAGATCAAAGCCCTCTTGCTTCCTCCTCCTCTACCTCCCCTAGCTCTCCTTTTCCTAAAATAATATATCCGTGTCCTCGCGGGCGCCCACGCACACTTTGGCGCTCTCCATGAGCACGCCAATCTGCTCCTGACAGGCTCTCTCCTCGTGCGCGAGCCGCGGGCTGTATCCCAAAACTTATCTGAAAATTTCATTTACGATGATAGAGCGCGAGGGCAAGCGGAGAAGAGACGAAGGAAAGAAGGGGTGGGAGAAAGTACGCGGCGGCGGCGACGAGGAGGAGGAGGTGGGGAAGCAGAAAGAGGATCGCCGAGCGAGAGTGAGTTAATAAAGGTAAATATTAGCCGTGGGAGCGGTTTTGCTCGGCTCTCTCTCTTTCTCTTCCCTTCCCTCTCTTGGTCCTCCCCTTCTTCCAGCCCTCGCGGGCGGGCCTCGATGCCTTCCGAAGAACCTAAGGGGGGATACGGCGCACACACTTTCAGTTCATTAAGAAGCGGATCGATCCCGCGAGGCGGCGCACCAGCGGCTCATAAGCATAGAAAGTAGGAGGAAAAAAAGACAACTTCAGCCTCCTCCCCTGCGCTCCCTCTCCACTCTTAATTGTTCACCTCCGAGTTGACTAAGGTGCTCGACGTAGATGGGCTTGTTTTATTAGAGCGAGAGAGGATGTACTGGGATTATTAGAGGCTACGCTTTTTTTTGGGTCTTGAGAGATATACGCTTGGTAATTTAATGAGGATAGAGCTGTAAGGATTAGGGCTACCGATACATCTTTAAATTGTTTTTTTTATTATTGTCAATAAGTTGAATATTGAGATTTTTTTAAATATTTTAAAGATAAATCATTAATATCGAAATGTAAATTTATGCATCGTAGGATTTTGTTATTTTAAAAAACATTTTTAATTTATTTAATCCCGAATTTGGACGTTGTAAATTTAATAATCATAATTACGAATATACAGTTTCAATATTTAACGAGTGATTGGTAATCAGCTTAAATGATGAAAATTTGTAGCATAAAGTGCAATATACATATCTAACGTTAAATTAATCCCTGTGTGGTTTTATGTTTGTTTCAGGTGAGTGTGTACAAGCAGCTTATATCCATCTAACGTAACGTAATATATAATTCAATATAACATCGAACAATTTTCCATTTTCTTTTTTAAATTCATTTTATTATTTCGTTCGTTTAATACTTTAAGTGCATCGTTATAATCGTATTTTTTTTACACGCCGACCTTTGCGCAGACATTTATGCCAAAAATGGAAAATTAATCCAAAATTATTCGGAGAAAAAAGCATTCGGATTATACAAATACAAGAGCCGCGTGCAGCTCTCGAGAACCGAGCTATATACTCTGCCAAATCCAAGATAGGACCTTGCCGGCTACACAGCAGTGTATCAAACCCAATGGCATTACTTTCTCCAACCCCATTGATTCTCGCGACAGAACAAAGTACTTGTCTGCAAGCTTGCACAGCTGAATTTTTAAGGGGCAAAACCGTTAAAAATAGCCATTTAGATCAGGTCAGTGCTGCCAACTACAAACACACACACACACACACACGCACACACACACACACACACACATATAAGGAGAAATGATACATTGGAGAATTTTTAATCTCGTGTTCGTGTCGTCCATTGAATTCTCTTGACATGGTATAATACAAAATTCATTTTCCTCTAGAATTTTTTTATAACATAAGAAAAAAAAATCACGAAATTGATAGTTCCTCGCAATATTCACTGCGTTTATTTTTCCAAAGCACATCAAAGGAAAATAACGTGTATGCTACAAAAATGTACGCCACATCCTCCCCTACCAGAAAATGACGAAGGTACGAGAAATGTAGAAGAAAGGGCCGGATAATGCATGTCCGTCAAAATCCAGTCAACTGGAGGCTAAACAATTTCTTTTACGCTCCATTAGTTCAAAATATCAAACTGATGCCCCGTCTGCCTTTCAGTATCTTGAAAATTTTTTATTTTTTTCCTTGCCCCTTTCCTCAACAACCCGAGAAAAAGTGTCGCCAGTGACCGAGCGCGAGAGAGATGAGTAGGCGGGGGGGAGGAGGGAAGAAGAAGGCGATGAAACAACGCGCAGCACTAAACTTTTTTCTTCCTTTACCTCCGTATCTTTCGTAGCAAACTAAGTGGGTTAATTACGATTTATCGATCCACCAGATGTAAACCTTGATCTTCGATAAAAACTTATCGTTATTAGCATGCTTTAAGAAAACTAACTTGCTTATTCAAAAGCGCAAAACAAGGAATTTTACAAACTAGATAAGTTGAGCGTGGACGAATGAACAACCGGGGAATCCCCGAAACTAGATGTCTCACAGATCACTTGCTAAGTCTCGCTGCAGTTTCTCGGTGGTGTTCCTCATTACTCACCAAGGCCCCTCAGCGAGGCGAGCTTTAGGGAAAGCAACGTGCCGAAACGGTCTACAGGCCGATTTAGTCCCGGCTCTGGGCACGGCAAGCAATAAATACACGAGCGTTTTTAAGTGCCGCAGGCGTCCGGGCGTAATCTGGACTCGCGCAATTCTAGGCTATGCGAGCGACGAGCACTCGCGCGAGCCCGCGCGGCCTCGGCAAACTTTCCCTCGCTCTTCACGCTGCTACTCCCGCGCTCGAGACTCTACTAATCCGTTACTCGTAATTAGAGTCGGATTGCCAATGGCTTAATCCCTCAACGTCAGAGCCCCTGAGGCCTCGACCTCTTCCTCTCACCTCTTCCCTCTCTCCCTAGTCTCTGTTCTCGAGCTTGCCAAGTCAAGTACTAGCTCTACGGGGATGAAGGAAAAATCGAGCATGTCTCGGAGATGAGAGAAAGAGAGGGACCGCTTGAGGGGCCTGTGGTTGAGGGAATAGCGATGAGCTTTAGGTGCGGATCTGTATAATTGCGAGCTGACCTTGCTGCTGAGAAATGAGCTTTTCCAAACTCTTTCCACCTTTTTTTGTTCTTATTTCTTAGATAAATGCTCTTGCGATTTTGAATTACCTTTAATGTTTTTTGATATTACAATTGTGGCGATAAATAGAAATGCCTGGAGTTTAAGCTGGTAAATTAAGAAAAGCAGAACGACGATGGAACATCGAATGTTATCCAAGAGTCGAGTGCTCGGCTGAAGCGGTAAACGAGATCGACAGAACAATACTAAACAGTCGGTTCTTTTTATTCGGGCTCTTGAAATAAAGTAAGGCAGACGGATCGGTTGAGCGCAAAAGAGAAGAAGAAGAGGAAGAAGAGGGAGAGAGACAGAGAGAGAGAGAGAGAGAGAGAGAGAGAGAGAGAGAGAGAGAGAAATACGAAGCAATTGGAGATACTTCCTCCCGGATAAATACGCCAGTGTATACTTGAGAAGCTCGGGTAGAAAAGACAAGGAACGGATGTCTAGCCTTCCTATCGCGCCGACGGCGAGATAACGTCGTTGCAAGCCAAATGGAGCGAGATATAGACAGAGGATAATTAGGGAAGAGGGAAAAGGGAGAGAGAGACAAAGAGAGGAGGAACGCTCACCGGATATAAGGGTCGTGGAGGAAGGGAGTTCGTATCCTCCCTCGGCTCTGCTCTACCGACAAAAGCTCTCCCCCCTCAGCGTCGCTTTTCTCGCGCGGCCTTTCCCGCCGTAGCTTCCGAGCCTTGCGGCCGTTTGCGTCATAGAGCGCAATCGAACTTGCATCCGCTCGTTTCTACGCAGCTGCTTCGTTAATCACTCTAGACTCTTGCGAGATGTACTTGGATATCCTAACTTTCTTTTAAAGTCAGATTATGTCTTTTATTTGAATGATAACATTTTATCTGCTATTTACGTAGCAGATTTTAAGCCATGGATTATTATCGAGGGAGCTTTTTTAAAATGGAATCATGTGTGGGGGTGAATTTGTTGGCAGGAGAGACCGATTTGAAGATTAGATTGTTGCTCGGTTTGATAATTAGTTTATCGAAATTTCGATAAAGGTGATTTTCTTCTCGTTTTCAGAATTAGTTTTTTCCCCATTTTAAACTTTATCTCCCTGCAGAAAAGATAGAGAGAATATTTAAATTTTGTTTGAAATGATGTAGAGATAGCCGAATAGTTCGTTGTTCAGGTTGATGTTTAACAATTTAATTTGTTATATTCTTCTATTTGACAATTCAAGTTTTTCTTAGTACTTAAAAAAAAAATGAAAAACCTTGAGGTCTTGTAGAGAATAAATACGTAGAGTTTTATGCTAAATGTCAAGTTTTCAAGTATGTCTCTAAGCATACCTGAGTTAAATGTCGCTTTGAAATTGTACTTTTCGTCAAAATGCGCATTTGATCGTTGTAAGTATATTTTCATGGAGATGGATGTCTGTGAAAGGGATCTCGTTGCTGAATTTCAAAAGCGAATATCTCAATTTCAGTTGGGTTTACAGCATTGTAGACTCGCAGACATCAAATACACGTAATGTACCGTGAATATCTTGTAGCTGTCGATTCCAGCGAGAAAAAAATGCAATAACCATCGCTATCTATGTTCCTCGCCGTCGAAGCTAATAAAAACAACAGGGCTACATTAAAAAAAGCTGTCTCGTTGAAAAATTAATGTAGCCGAGGTAGTCGATTCTTGAAAATGATTGGACTTATCTTGGAAAAGGGGCGATTCTTACGAAAGAATCTCGACACGTGCAAAATTCCTCGTATCTCTCTTTTCGCCATCGGCTTTAGAGACGCGAAGGCTATGGTATTCCGTGAAAAGCAACGAAGCTTGTTTCGAGTTTAGCACAAAGCCGTTTGATGTTTGCTCGTGCGTCTCTTGCGACTACTGCCTCAACGCGGCCGGACTCTGTCAAAGGTTTTATGAAGTATCGCCGATAGCCCGATGACACTGCCTGCGTGCACTTTTTCCATTCTCTCTCTCTCTCTCTCTCTCTCTCTCTCTCTCTCTCTCTCATGCTCGCTGTAGCCCTCTTTGCACTTACTTTATTGAGTTTCCTTCCTTTTGAGCCCCGCTAGTGCTGGCGTTAAAGGCGTTAAATGCCGAGATTTTTTGCCTACTTTTTCCGAGCCGATATTGCGCTTGCCTCGATGAAATGAGTCGTTGGTGCGCTCTCTACTTTTTTTTCTTTAACACCACCACGCGTTCCGATTCTTTTGTACGAGAGAAAGAAAGAAAGAGAGAGAGAGAGAGAGAGTAATATTACCTTTTGCGCCGAGTGTAAATCATAGAAATTCATGTTTTTCCGAGGAAAACCTATTAATAAATTTTCTAGGTATTACCATTTGATCAGGGGAAAACTGATAGACTCTCTGGAATTCACGCTGCACATTTCGATTCAATAATTACTATACAGTCCAGTAGAATACCAATCAAGAGGGAGAGAGAGGAGGAAAATCAATCATTCGCGATATACGCGACAATGACACAACGCGATACACTTTATATTGGACGAAGAACAAAAAAAACCTTTCATCTCGCGGAAGTCGTAGAAAGATCCAACGCTATACGCCTTCCATTATTCTGCCGGCCCCTTTTCCACGGACTCAAAGGAGCAGTCACCTGCCGAACAATGCGTACCTCGGGTTGCGCAACCAAGTAGAGAAAGAGAAAAACTCTCCTGCATTGCGCTACGTTTTTTCATCGTCGATATTCAATTAGCGACTTGTGCGGTTTTCGCCTCGTGAAAACAGCCGAGAGTTCATGGCTTCGTTCTTTTTCCATTCTCAAGGCTAGTTTCCCGATGGACAAAGGTAAATGGAAAGTCTACAAGTAAACGTTTAATGGCCTCGAGAAGAACGAATTCAATTTTCAAGATTTTTCATTTCTATATTTGTCGTTGTATTGACGCTCTTCATATTAAAAATAATCCTTTTAACCCCCCAACCATGAAATCATTCACAAATTTCCCGTTAGCTATCGGACAAGAATCAGCTTAATAACCCTCTCTATCTGGCCCGCCCGACAAGGAAAAAAAAATAAACAAACAAAATAAAACGAAACCTAATCATCTTAAAGTATTAAAAATCGACAAATTGTTGCCTCTCGAACAATCGTCCGAGCACAAAAGAATATCAGGGACGAGCGATAACGTACCTCCCCATATTGCCGCGACCACAAAGGCCCTGTCCCTCTCTCTCTCTCTCTCTCTCTCTCTCTCTCTCTCTCTCTCTCTCTCTCTCTCTCTGTCTCTGTCTCTCACCGCGTGTGGGAAGCAACAGGGAGCGCTGCCGCCGCAACCGTCCAGCAACTGTTTCCGGCATCTCCGCGTCCCCAGCATTCGATTTCAATAATATTCCAGGCCCTGATCCGATTACACCGGTTGGCTGTCGTGTTTCCCGCGGATCCACAGGCTCTCTAAGTCCTTGTATATTGTCGCTCGATGAAATTTCCCGAGAGCGCCCTGATTCGGACACCGCAGGCTCGCCCACTCCCTCAGCCCTGCCCTCCTCGCAAGCTTTATAATCTCGCATTAGCGCTTTCGGATCAGCGTAAGCTAACGTATTTGCTGGATTTTTGTCAGATTGAATAAGCCGAACGTAGTCTGGGTGGTTTCGCATCGATTAATGTCTGTAGTAATACGAACGAGCCTGTACGATGGATCATTTTCGTGAGATATGGTGGTAGAGTGTATAGGGTGTCGCTTGTTGAGAAATAAAAGAGAGATATCAGGTACATGAGAAATCGCGCGTGTCCCTGCATTTCTCCCCTCCTTCCTCTTCTCACAGCGTTCGCTGCCTGTGCATATAGCCGGTTCGCCCCCTGCGGGCCAGTTGGCTCGAAAGAGACTAATGTGCTCGCCGGGTACATAAACATCTTTGGTTAATCTGCCCGCTTGGCTGACGTGGATTTGCCACGGAATTGATTTTCCATTCGTTTCCCGGCTGTACGCTTCTTTTTACTTTTTTTCGACTCCCTCTCCCTCTCTTGCGTACCGGGTCCATTTAACAAATAGTCCCGAGACCTTGCTGAGCTTCTCTCCCTCGGCAAAATTTTCAATAAAATCAGAGCCGTTCGCTCAACAAATGTCGCTCTCGCGCTCGGATACTTGGATCCTTTTTTTTCGAGGGCTCATGTTTGAACAGCCGACAAGCGCGTCACTCGCTTATATTAATAACAAATCAAACATGGTTAAAAAGCATCGAATCCAATAACGAAATAAAGCGCGCAGACTCCGAAAGAGAGAGAGAGAGAGAGAGAGAGAGAGAGAGAGAGAGAGAGAGAGAGAGAAAGAGCCGCCTATGGGTGTGAGGGAAAAATTCCCGAGAGCGAGTAGAGCCTCCCTGCCCCCTTACAGCCATCGTATTCCGATTCGTCGTAATCAAGTATCGACGAATATCAATGTAAACTCCGACGGCGAATCGTATTTAATCAACAGCGGCTCTGAGTGAATAATAAAGCCAGCAAGAGAGGGAGAGACCCTGCCCCTCGTATTTTTGTCCTCTCCGCTTTTTATTCGACTCGTGCCATCCGCTCCCTTCGGCATACATCCAACGCACACCTGCTGCTACTGTACTGTACGCGCGCTTGCGCGTGTCGCTGTCGAGGTATAGCTTTGCCGCGTAATAAAGTTAATTACAGTTTAAGTTAATTAATGGAAATCCAGAAGAGAGAGAGAGAGAGAGAGAGAGAGAGAGAGAGAGAGAGAGAGAGAGAGAGAACGAGTGAGCGACAAAGTTCGAGCTCATCTATAAGGCTTTTGAAAAACATAATTAGGCAGTTTCGCTGAATCTTTGAAGAAACGCGACGTAGCCAAGGCAATTTTCACAGGCGAAGAAGCGCGACAGTCAAGTCTCAGGGCTGATGAGGATTTTTCGCCGATGCAACTGCTAGAGGCCCTAACGGAACATCGTCACCGTCGTCGTTCTCGGTGGCAACTTTACCGAGAGAGCATCTCCTAATTATCCCAAGCATGCCTGGGCACTGTAATTGCAGCCGATGTCTCGAGCGCGCTCGGCCAGCGGCGAGGTCGACGATGACTACGGCGATGTCGCCGCTCTCTCCCTCTCGAACTCTCTCGGAACTTAATTAGCGCGACCACGCTGCTTTCGGTTTATAAGTGCGTATAATCACCAAGCCAACCCCTCGTCCCTCGCCCTGTCTGCCTCGACGGCCGACGTCGGGACTGAAGTTGCTTCGCGACGAAAAGGCAAACTAATGCGTTTTCAAGGCGGACACGCTGCTAAGGGATTCAAGCTAGCTAGTCGATCCATCGAGGCGTCGCGATATCTTGTTGACGCGCCCGCAAGTTTGCACTTGGACGGGAGTTTGCCAGGATAGACCCGTAGACATCTTACCGGCAAAATGAATCTAGCCGCGTTATATAGGGGGGGTTACGGACTTTCCTCCCCTACCAACAGACCTTCGCCACTTCGTAATGTTAATTACCGGCGAATTTTGCTTTTCCCCCGAAAACGAGACTAGTGCGAAATTGGATGAATTTCAATTTAGTCAAACAATCACTCGTTTTTCGGGCTAACAGAAAAATCCTTTCTCCGTAAAGCCACTTTACACCAGAGTATTTTTCATGCTTTCTTAGGGCTTAACTCGCTGCGGCGTTTTATTAACTTACCTAACGAAAAATTATTATTATTTTTTTCTTTCCTAACTAACTCGTTGCTTTCTTTTTCTGCCGGCGCGTCTCATTGTGTTTAATAATCCAGAGGTTACAAAATTTAATTTATCTTAAAAAGCAATTTAAAGCTCAACGAGTTCATGTCTCGCTGCAAGACTAAACAACAAAATATTCGTCAAAAGCGCTCTTTTAGATCTTTCTCGTCTGCTAATTTCCTTCTATCGCAGCCGAGTCTGATAAAAAAATAAATAAATAAGGACAAAGGGGCGAGAGGAGAAAGGAAACCTAAAACACAATAATCGTGGAAAAAGGAATGCTTAGGTGGCTCGTTAAACGGCAAAATATATATAAGCGCTCGTCTTGAAATTCGTTCTCTCTCCGGGAAAATAATTAGACGCATTCCTGGGCGGAGGATCTCTCGCGCTAGAAGAAGGAGGGCTGCGAAAAAAGAGAGGCGATTTTAAATTACGCAAATTTTCACCGAGAGCAAGCATCCCACTCCTTTTTCGCTTTAATTGCAAGAGTCTATTTCACCTCTCGCTCCCTCCTTCATCCCGCGCGTCAAAGATGCCACGGAATTCGATGCAATAAATAATCTTTTAATCAGCGCGGTCCGTTTCCTTCCTCCTTTTTCCCCTGCCTTATCCCAATCTCTCTCGCTGAAAAGTGTGTCCGAGACGTATAAATTAGCATTGCAAAGGCGCGTAGAAGCCGGGAATTCATAAACCTTCCTCCTTTATTTCTCGCCGGCCGCCGTCCCCCTATTTTTTCCCGACGATAACCAGGAATTTTAATACGAATTTAATAATATCGCCATCGATATGCGAGAATCTTTTATTGCCTCATTAATTATATCCGATATGCGAACTACTGTTGCGTCATCGTTAAGGCTCGGCCAGGCGTGAAATCGTAAAAATTAACCGGGAAAACCCGAGTGGCTGGAAAATTTTGCATCTAGCCTTGGAATTTGGCTTCGATATTGCCGCCGGACGCTTTTCCGGCCGATGCGTTTCGACATTTTCCATTACTGGAAAATTAATTTTCAGCGCTGGACGTCCTCTCCTCCCCTGCCCCGCTCTGTAGCTCGCGCTCGCACCAACCAAGCGCTTTTAATGTTTTTGCGTCTCGGCAAAAGCTACCGGCCGATCGATGCCTTTTACGCGCGATGTCATTTATCGGCGTTCCTATTTTCCGCGAGCATCGGAGTGACTCGCGTTTCCCTCGTCGACTGTTCTTTCTCTCTCTCTCTCACACACTTTGACGTGTACGCGCTATGCCAACCTTTTTTTTTACTTTTTCAACGCGCCCGGCAATTCGTCGCCATTTTTACTACGTCGTTCACTATTTTTAGCAAAACTCTTAAAAGCTAACCGCCAATACTTTTCCTAATCCCCTTCTGATAATCAAACCCAAAAATATTATTCTCACCCTAAGTCCTAGCAATTCGCAGCGTAAAAAAGCCAGTAGAAGAAGAAAAAGAATCTCATCCAAGGCTTCCTCTTGGCCAGCAAAAGAAACTAACTCTGGAAAAGCTTGCAAATCACTTCAACGAGATGCAAAAGTCACGCTCAATTTATTTCACGAACCGCTTCTGCCCCTCTCTCCCTTCACCCTCCGTCTCGTCAAAAAGAAAAAACTCGTCGTCGGGCAAAGCCCGAAATCCCATGAGGCAGTAGTGACGGAGGCCGACGAGGAACGTTATTGGACGCGAATAATGACGCGCTAGCTAGAGGTTAAGGGGGCGGGAGGAATGAAGGGGGGAAAGAGGGAGCTCCCTCTTGCCGCATCACAATAGCGGATTTCGTCCTTTATCGGAGAGTATTACGACATCGTGCGGATGCATAATACGCTGTCATGGCGGCTCGAAGCATTACCGCCCCCCTCCCTCATCCCCCGCAGCCGCACATTTGTACCTTTACCAAGCTCGTAACCCTCCCACTCCACCACCCGGCGTCTGTACTACTCTCCTATACGTCTCTCTTGTATAATCACATCGATACTAAATGCTGTCGAGTAATTTCAAGGAACGTTAATAAGCGAATGCACGTCGATTAAAGATCAAAGAAGATTTAGAATCGAAAAATGAAAACGTTAAATTTTGCACGGAGAAAGGCTAGGCTTAAGCCCCGCCGTGAATTTGAGGAGGTCAGTGGTATTAGGCAAATCGCATTACCGATCGGTTGGCTTGCTTAAATAGAGTCTTGCGTGGTTGGTTCGATCTCTCTTTCTCTCTTGGCTACTGCGCCGCGCAAAAAGATGCACGTTTGCTGGGAATACCTTTTTTACCAAGGCGAGCTTGGATATCGAAGCGGTGCCGACAATCGCCTTAGCGACCAATGATGGTTGAGAAGTAGCGTGTAGAGGCTCTCTCTTTGTACCGTGATTCCTCGAGGGAGACGTCCTTGGTTCAACGGTGCCCTGCGTATTGGATTGGATGACTACTTTTTCTTTTTTTTTTTATGGGACATAAGAGAATGGCAGTTTTTCGTGCAGTGGCTATTATGCAGCTTTCGAGCAAAGCCTAATGGGGGTGAGGATTAAAGAGAAAGAGCGAATTCTCAGTGCGTGCTTGGCTACTACTCCCTCGCGGATTCGCGTCGCTGTGGCCATATAGCCGTTCTCAAATTTACGGCTGACCAAACGCGGACTTGTGCTACTTGCCAAGAATCAGACAGCCGGTAGCTCCTTATGCTAAAGCTTTCCGCTCTAGCGCGCTTACCTTGGGAGGACCTGCTTGTAGGTCCGTAGCTTGGCCAACTTCGTTGAACTTCGGCCTCAGGAAGCCGAGGAAGTTTCCTTGGAAAATGGGCTGAAGCCAGCTCTACGTGCAAAAGACATCCTACGTCTACGCGTATATTCAAGCTCACGCGAATGCTGAAGAGATATGCAGTTAACCGAGAGAGATGAGTGCCGATAACCAGAGGTAGGACATTCTCAAAAGCGCGTCCGATTGGCAACTTACTAATAAAATCTTCCACCTTCAGGCTTGCCCCTCCTCTCAGGCTCTGCCAGCGCGAAAATTCGATTAATCCCAACGAGAGCTTTAGAGAGAGCTTCGAGAGCCGCACACACAAGCGTGTGCGTGAGCTCGCTCCGACAAGTTTCGAACAATGCCAAGCGAGTGACGCGTCCGGCCACGCAATACTGTTAGCCGCGAGAGTCCCCACACTCTCACTCTCTCTCTCTCTTTACCGGACCCAAGAATTTCGGTCGAAGCGGGTAAAAAGCAGGCATCGGGAGAGAGAGAGAGAGAGAGAGAGAGAGAGAGAGAGAGAGCGAGAGAGGCGCAGAGGGAGCCTGCTGGCGACCACATCAAAGGCTCTTTGAGCGCCGTGCCAATCGAACGGCCACGTTCGCCGCAATATGGGCTCCAATCCTTCCCTCCCCTCTACCATCGCCAACTCTCTCACACTCTTCTCTCTTTCTCTCTCGCCCATTCCCCGTCATGGTCGCTGTTCAATATTCTCGATTAAATTCGCGAGCTTATTGCTGGCGGGGGTTAATTATCGGCGCCTCGCGCGTCTCGTGTCGTTTCCCCGGAGGCTGGTTCTTCGCGGCACGCTGATGATGATGCTCCCGGTGCTGCTGCTAGTGTCACGCAGCCGTGTTAATTACGCATTGTCCTCGCACTTACCCCCACGATCTTGTATATTTTACTCCAAGGGTAGTCTATTAAAGTTCGCCCGAAAGTAGCCGATAATCATACGCGTCTAACGCATGAATTATGCAAGCTTTTCTACAATCGAACGAGATCTTGGTATTTAGCGATGAATAAAAATAATACAGATACACGACGCGTACAGTAGACGGAGTAACCAGCCGATCTCGCCGCGAAGCAAAAAAAAGGAGCAACAAAGAAAAGGATGCGTCTAATCGAAAAGCCCTAAAATCGTGCAGCCATTACTCAGGCTCGTAAAACCGCCCATCGATGGGGAGGCACAGAGCAGAAGGAGAAAGAAAAAGAGAGCGAGAGCGAGAGGCCGGAGCCGGAGGAAGGAAGCCGACTACACAAAAACGGCCTCAAGGTAAAAATCGTCGTGGAGCATCTGCAGCGGAGCACGATCTCTTTAATACATTTACGAGGCCCGGAGCTTCGTAGAGTCAGAGAGAGGGAACGAGAGAGAGAGAGAGAGAGAGAGAGAGAGAGAGAGAGACAGGCCAAAGCTGTACGCCCGAAGGGGATGGAGGAGGCTAAAGGCAAGAGGTGGGGGCTGTAACTCGTTTAACAAGGTTGCATAGGGTACCCTTCTTCCTCCATGGCGATCGATCCTCGGCAACGTACGTTGCTCGTGTCTATACATGTGTACGCGCGCGCGTGTGTGCGTGCGTGTGAATCCTCCATGAAGAGAAGGAGGCGGAAGGGTGAGAAGGAGGAAGGCGAATTGCGCCGCGGCTCTCTCGCGCCGCTCCTCGGCCGCGGAAAGAGGATTTTCGCGAAATCGGCTTCCGACGCAAGGCCGAACCTTTTCTTCTCTCTCTCTCTCTCTCTCTCTCTCTCTCGCTGAGCAGCTTCCTCTTCCTCCTCTCTCTAGCTCCACACTCCTCTATCTCCGGACTCTCTCCTACCCCCTTCCTTGTCGATTCCGCTCCCATTTCTCTATTTACGTCTGTTACCGTCCGCCTTCCCCCACCAGTCTTCCCGGTTATTCAAGAGCTTCCTCTCTTTTTCTCCTCTTAGCGTTTATATCTAGTTTTCGAGATGGAAAATTTTAATTTTGTAACCTGGTGAAATTTGAAAATTTAGCATGTGCCACGTGTAGCGCTTACCTTTTGCTTGTTTATCCAGCTGTATTATACACATGTAAGGCGAGATAATCGACGAGGTGCGCGATGGAGGCGCGATTTTAACGATCACGTTTCACCACCGCAATTTCCGAACTTCTCTCGACGTCTCTCTCTCTCTCTCTCTCTCTCTCTCTCTCTCTCTCTCTCTCTGTCGCTTCGCTGGAGGCTTTCCCACCCTAAAATCTCAATTATCTGGCGTATACGTATATCCGTGAGGGTTCGAAGTGTCGGACTATCCGTCGGCGCTAGCAAACTGCACGCTGGCACGTTCTGCGGTTTTTCCCTTGTACTATATGTTGAAATTCAAATTCCTACGCGACGGAAATCCATCTTTTTGAACGCCTCGCCATTACTCCAAGCCTTCGCACTCTTTCGTTAAATATTTTCGGACAAAAAGATTGCTCTGCTCTGTGAATCAATTCTTTTAGACTTTAAAATAATACGTTTTTTGTTTTACAAGGGGATTCTCAAAAATTCCATGAGAATATTAAAAGTAACTTGTGACGACGAATGAACGGAGCGTCTGACACGTCAGGATAACGACCTGTTACATTTTCCATTAACTGCGCAGTTTGCTCGGCCTCACGGTGAAGCAAAGGACTGATAGGAGACTATGGTGAAACGATCGTGCACGGCCGACCGAGCGTCGTAGCTTTGCGTTGTGACTTTGATAAGGAGAGAAGTAAGGGTGGGAAGAGGAGGAGAGTTTGCGATTCGGACAATGAACAGTCGAACTTTTTTTACTTAGAAAGCTACAACACCAAAAGTGCTTCTTTACACGGTAAATCATCGAGTTTTTATTTTACGGATGTTTTTGAATTTCGTCGGTTATCGTAAAACTGGCTGTGCAGGAAGGATAATATTTCTTGGCTCCGTGTTTTAATCAATTTGAGTATACATGTAGAGCTTCCCTTGCGTGTGTGTGAAAGAGAGAGAATATTCATCGTACGTTACCTTGATTTTCAAATTGGTCTCGCGCGTAAACAAATTTACGATCGATAAGCTACGGCGACCTTCCCCAAAAATTCTTTTATGGTCTATAAAAAAACTTTGCCGATATATTAGGGAGGAAAACCACGGAAAAATTAACCTGATTAACCAAACGTCAAAGGGTTGTATAAAAGTAAATCACCGTTTTCTACGCAGCTTAGGTGTATGTGTAATCTTTTACAACTAAACATTTTACAGCTTAGCCAATTCTCCACAGCCATATGGTCTGCTCATTAAAACTTCTCCTCTACCTCAATTTTTATCCTCTTATCTCTTTCAAAACAATATTGCATAACGAAACTTTTCCATCGTGTAAAAAGAAAAAGAGGCTCGATACGTCGATTTAGTGTTACTTATCATCGATATTTTGACACACAAATTATCATCCGGGGATACACGACTTTTATGCAAAATTTTTATTGCAGTAAGGTATTAAAATGAAACATTGAAAAAGCCATGACGCGTTTGAAGAAAACGCGAGAGTCGTAATGGCCGTAGTCTCGGAAGCAAAACCCGAAGGAAGCGAAGGGCCAGGAATTAATCTTGATGCCGGACGGAGAAAAAGAGAAAGATGGTTGTGGGAAGAGAGAGAGAGAGAGAGAGAGAGAGAGAGAGAGAGAGAGAGAGAGAGAGAGAAGGAGAGAAGCTTGCGCGAACGGCCGTAAAACAGGTTGGGGCGCCATGAATGCCGGCCACTCACTTAAGCAAATGCCCGTTATTCGGATTAAGTATTTGTTCTAAAAGCGGCTGGGAAATTGCGGAGGGCAAAGTGGGCCAGGGCGCGCGAGGGCAACCGGGCAGATTTAAGCCGAGCCTCCTTCTCCTCTTGCTCCTCGCTCTTTAGTCTCGTATATGCACACGCTTATACTCGCGTGCAGCGCAGAACGC
>JAPYYQ010001872.1:0-42133 GCA_030522585.1 Anagyrus pseudococci
GGGCAGGGACGGCCCTGCCGAGCGGAGAGGGGTAGCTACCTGAGCGCTAGAGTGGGGGGAGCACATTGTGGAGCCGCGTCCTCCGTCTGGCATCACTGCCCTCAACCCCTCTACCTAGCCCCTTCTCGCCCCCCTCCCATACTCTCACCATCTCGTTTTCTCTTTCTCTCTCTCTCTTCTTCCGCGAACGCGCGCACTTTTAAAGCTATTTCCAGTTTGCGCCCTACATAGCTTTTTGCTTTCAGATGCTTTTCTTTGTGGCTGCGTGCGAGCTCGGTTCCTTTCACCCTCCCCCTCTCCTACACACACACACACACACACACACACACACACACACATACACACACACACACATACGCATACACTCATACACATACCCACCTCGAGACCGCCAATGGTCTTTTCTATAGCTTTTCGAGTCTATTTCTCGCTAACCCTTTTAGTAACAATTTTTTTCTTTTCATCGCCCTTTCTCTCTCCTGCACTTTCTTCTTCTTTTTTTTTTATTTTTACTTTAAATTTACACAATCCCGAAGCTTTTCCGCGCTGAGCAGCTAAGCCGGCGCGCAAAGCTTTTGGGATATTTATTGCCGGGAATACCGATTGATTTGCATTTTAGAATCAAATTTTCATTGGAATATTGCAGCAATGAAAATTTAATAATACTTTCGTCAGAGGAGGAGAGCTTACTTTCAATTTTAAATGCGAGTCCGATAAATTATTTGTTTAAGCGCCTACGTGTAGCTTTAAAACGGCAAATGGACAAAAAAAAAGTTTAATTATTTTATGAAAACATTCGAAGAGCTATTATTATTTAAAACTCATTAACGATTTTATAATCACTTTATTGTTTTAACATATTTAAATGCACTTTTTTCATTACTTTTTAAAGCGTGATAACTGCAGTGAAATCTATATTTAGTCGAAATTAGTTTGATGTTTATCATGCTATTAATATATCAAGAGGCACGGTGGTACCGCCGCGTGGCAAGTGGAGTACGGAATATGGTATTCACCACTACATTATACAACTCATACGGATTTTTCATCCCATATAAAAAAATGAAACTTTAATTTGTATTAAAAAAACCTTAAAAACAATAAAATTTATAAACAATTAAAAGTATTGAAAACTGCAGAAAACTCGACTAGAAATATTTACTACACGGAATTTAATGATTAATCAAAATTTTTATAACCAATTTTTAAATGACTATATGGGCAGAATAGGCTTTTCCAAGAGAAAAACACCAAAAAAGACATTTGCCAATATTCAGATTTGTCAACGATTTTTAACGAGTCACGTGGTAGTTGATTATATCGTCGCTGCTAGCGAAGACTATCTCATTTCAGACCGTAGCGAAGACTATCCCATTTCGCGATTTTTCTTACACCATATATATTTTTAATAAATTGGTAATTTTAATTTTTTTTCTTCGACAATATTAATCCTTACAACTTAATGAACAAGATGCACCTTTAAATATTCCAAAAAAGCCACTTTTAAGCCGGAATTCTTGAGTTATTTAACGTACAAAATTGATGAAATCCTGAAATGGGATAGTCTTCGCTGCGAGATCTCAAACGGGATAGTCTTCGCTAGGACGTTTCTCCGAGGGTTTTTCTTCGCTGACAGCGACGATATATCCTTGTGTCTCTCCGAAATCCGTTACTTCTTGAAAATAATTAAACATAATTATTTAATATTTAAAGTGTTTTTATTTCCATGCGTGTTTGTCGTTTACAACCTCTAAGTAGTAAAAACCAAGTCAGAATGATTTGACTATGTACAACAAGCTCGGCACGTCAAACACTAAGCTAATTTTTGAAACTTTTGAAAACTAACCCTGGGTGAAACGTTTCAATATAGATATCTGACTAATAAAACAAGCAAGTTCTTAGAACTCGATTTCTACCAGAGAATTTACTAATAAGTAGTTAAATATTTAACAAGGAAAGTAATAAAATACATTTGTATTATTAGTGTAATATTAGGGAACGAAATTTTTTAAATCGATTTAAATAACAAATAATTTTGTTTATCTTTTTTTTTAATTAAACAAAATAATGTGAATCTTCTCTATAACAACGTGTGCAATTGTGCATAGAACTTTTATCACTTATCGCCTGTATGTGGTGCACTTTCAAAATTGGGCTCCAAGGGGTGAATATGAAAAAATTGATTTTGTATTACGAGTAATAAAGATCTACTTGTCGCGTTTTAAACCTTTGTTAAGGGAATTTTTGGGGGGTTAAAATTCATTAAAGTGTACAAATATTTATAACTGTATGTCGAATATTGTATTAAAGTGGTAGAAGTCTTGTTAAATTATTTGAATTTTCACTTCTTGAAATCAAAGTGCAATTTGTGCATTTGACCGGATGATAATGCGATCCCGCATTACCAAACGGTTATACGTCTGTTACAAAGCTGAATAATGCATGCAAAGACATTGTGCACTTTTCTTTGTTAAAGTATGACACTCGTAGCTTTAAATAAAAACACATATGGTACTTAATTTTGTACGAAAAATAATTGTAAATTTGAATATTTTGAAATGTTTAATTGTACTTTGTAAAGTTAAATCTAAAGGTCTAAGGCACAAACCTGCCAACGAGACGGCTGTAGGGCATTTTTGTAATTTACAGACAAAGAGTTCAAACAAGGCTTTGGTCGGCTCATTCGGTTTTTGGGAATACACTCAAATGAGCTCAACAAAGGTTTAATTACAATAAAACGTGAATTTTATTGCACCAAGTAATGTACGCGAGCAAAATTTTAATTTCTCCACTCGACTGGTCGATTATTAATTGCTTAACAATGCCACTTTATTACTGTAAGGATATGTAATAATAATTAATTAGAATTAATCAAGCTGTACTGTAGATGCTGTAATGTGCTTGAATTAAGTGATATCACGTGATTCGAGTAGTTTATAAATTAATACAATTAGTGGAAAAGTAATATGGATACATTAATAAAAATAGTAAGAAATAAGTACAGGAGAATAAGCAGCATTGTAAAATGTGGAAAACTGGAAAGTAACAATGTTTCAGAATGACAAGTTGAAAAGTACAATTAGATTATACATCGAGGTCAAAATAAATTATACTTAAAGCTCTCGAGGTAGCGAACATGAAAGCAGAAGCGAAAGGGCATGTTAAGAAAAAACTCAATTAAAAGTCGTAGAAAACGCCTTTTCCCGGGGAACAGCTGATACTTACATAAAGTACTTAGCGTAAGTACGAGTTTGCTCTTTGGAAGCCAGACACGTGATTAAACTTTCCAAGAGCCTTCTCGCTTTTTACTTATATACACATACACACACGGAGCCACGCACATAAACATATACATGTCTGCATATACATAAACGTGCGAGCATATATACTATAGCGTATAATGTCCAAGTGCGTAGAGCTATGGAGCAGCTATACGTGTAGGAGAAGCCAAGCCGATGTGCGCACATAACGCAAATGACAAACAGAGAACGGGAAAATACAGCTTCCCAAAGAAAGTCCAGACTTGTATGGGCTGAAAAGAGTGGGTGAGCTAGCGGTGCTAGTGCTGCTGCTGGATGGAGAGAGAGAGAAAAAAAAGAGCCTCGGATCTTTTTTTTCTTTTCGCCCGGCGCCGGCGTTCGCTCTCGTTGGGGCCGGCTGGATGGGCTTCGAAGAGGGGGGAGACGGGAAGGGGGGCGGGGGTATAAGAAACCGCGCGCGAGCGAGCCTTTCTATCACTTTCCGTCCTCGCCTTAGCTCTCCCCGCCGTCGGCTTCTTTCGCTGGAAAACTCGCGCTCGCGCCATAGAAAAGCCAAGCTGGAAGGGGCGGCCGGCGGGAGGAGAGAGGGGAGCCGAGGAAAGGCTGTGGCGACGCTGCAGCGGATTGTTCCGCGATCTTCTTTTGCTAGTCGCGCGCGCGCGCCCGGCCCATGCTTTCCGCAAAGGAACATGCTTGGGCTTCGGCCCCTAGCCCCCCCCCCTCCCCCGGAACTTCTGGCACTCTCGTTCCTTCCCTCCTCCTCCTGCTTCCTCTTTTTCTATTCCTCTGCCTCTCGGCCGGTCTTTTTCAATAGCAGCACAGGCTGGGGCACATGCCGAGAAGAAGACCTTGGCAGTTTCTACTCCGTACGCTCGTTGCCGCTCCGTCCTCGCCGCCCTCCCACCCGGCTTGTTCGTCCCTTCGCTTCTTTTTCCGAGCTTTGCAGACGCTCAAATTAAAAGCCAGCCTGCAAGCGAGCTCTTATTGCGATTTTCTTGCCCGCGCAGCGTCTCCCAGCGACGTGTCTTGAATGATCTAATTCGAGATGATATCGGCCTCTCACCCTGGCAGGCAGTTATGACTCTATTAGTCGCTTAAACAATCTGGCTCTATCTACCGCTAACTGAATACACTCCGAAACAAAAAGCTACGGTTTAATTCAGAAGCCTCTCATATAATAGTGACGCGTGAAATAATAACACGGAGGGAGGGAGTGAGAGAAAGAGAGGGCTTGAAAGCGCGCTCCATTGCACAAATAAAGTTTTTATTTTACTTTTTTATTTCGACGCCTCTCCCTCTCTCGCCCTTCTTTCTTTCTACGACTCTTCTTTTTCCCCCATTTAGTTTCTAGCGCTTCGATTTTTTCCACCACCACCAGCACCAGTAGCAGCAGCAGCTGCAGCTGCCTTTCTCATTCCCTCTCTCTTTACGCCATCTTTCTTTCATTCACATTTTCTCTGCACTTGTGCTTTTGCCCAGCTACTAAAAGTACTTTTCAAACATTTTCTATTCGATTCAGTACAATTTTAGCAATGCTAATTAAATTTTTAATTGGAATAGAGCAAACAAATTGGAAACTCTAAAAAATTTTGATTTACCTCCCTCTAAATTAACATTTCACGAGTACTTAAATTTTTACAACTTTTTTTTCTCCTCCTCCTTCTCTCGATGTAGACGTCACGTTCATTTATAAGGTGTATTAACCGAATATTGACTTTCTAAAAATTTAATACTGTCACGTAGAAGTGTTCATCGTTAATTAGCCTCGCGCTGTCGCTTCGCCACCGAATGTCAATAATTTTTCATTGTACCTTGCTGAAATTTAAACAAGTCCTTGTAAATATAGATTGCATGTATGTAGTACAAAATCAATGCAATTATTAAAAAAAAACACTTTCTATACCTGGAGCGAACCAAAAATATCCTTAAAACAATATGGCAAATAAAAACCAACGTAATGGATCGGTCACATTGGCAAGTAGGGCGCGCCGACGTTGACAATTAATATTGGTCACACACGCACGGATTTCGGCAGACGCGATCTTGGTCGGATCGATAAAAGCAGTTCGGCAAACATCGTTGAAACTTTGCACTTGACGAGTAGTCTAATCAGGATTGAAAAGTTTCTTATCCGATGAGAGATCGTTTTCTACCGACTCGGTGCCAGCGTCGCTGTTTTTTTTCTTTCTTTCTCTCTCCCCCTCATTTTCGGACATTTACCTATTACCACTCGCTCCCTCGGCTTGTTTCCGCAGAGATATCGAAACTCGAAAGTTGGAGCCTCGGAAAAACGACCGGGTGCGAATATTGACTTTCTTATGCCTTTCCTCGCCTCGTTTGTGTTTCGCTACTGCAATTATGCTTGCGCGCACCGAGCGGAATTTATTGCCGCGGGAATATTATAATTCCGAGTGCTTGCCTGATTTTACCGTCCAAACTTCTTTTCTACTTGCACTCGTCACTTATCTCTTCTTGTATTTTCTCACGTCTGTTATCCTCTCTTTTCTTCTATTCTTCCTGTGCTAGACCAGCCAAGTTTGAAGCCGTACGAATATAATAATTTTGGAACTTTCCGCCACTAGAATCCTAAATGTTTTTTGGTCAACGAGCTGGTAAATATTGAGCAAACGCCTTCGGAATAATACGCTGCTCTTTCATATCCAAGATAAAACCGATCGGCCGCCTGGGCGGAGCTTTATTTAAATTTAACCATGTTTTTTATTGCATAATAATAGTCGTTCGTGCGTATCGTTGATTTATTACCGTAAATCAAGACCGCAGCGAAGAGAGAAAAATGTAAAAAATTAAAAAATGACAAAAAATTTAATTTATACTATAACTATATCGAAGAATCGACCGGATCGTGTTCCTTTCACAAAACGAATAATTTACGGAAATTTTTCGTGACAAGATATCAGGAGATTAAAGTGACGGTGAAAATTCAGTGACCAAGGAGAGATAAGGCATAAAGTCAACCCGCGCAGAGGCATATTTACGATTATCAGTGTCTATATCATTAAATTAGGAAAATATATCTTACTTATGCGTGCCGGGATGTATACATATACTCGCTCCGCAGTCGTTGCAATAATTTCAAGTGCTATCGGTATTCGACGGGAAAAAGCAAAAAAAATTACTCCCGAGAAAAGAAGAAAAGAGCAGGGCTTCCAAGGCGGGCGAGGAAAAGGAGACTGGAAAGTTAATGGAAATTGCGGCCGGAAAAAGGGCAGAGGAGAAAGGAAGCGTCGAGGAGAGAGAGGAGCTACGTGTGCGGGGTAAAAAAATCACGAACGAGAGAGAAGTGAGACGTAACGATGGCCTGCGAAGAGGACTCGGCTCGTAGGAGGAACGAAGGAGGAGGGCATGGGATGAAAATCTATATCGCGAAATAATAAGTTGGCTTGCGAGGAAAGAGAGAGGGAGAGAGTGGCATCACGTAGGGAGCAGGCAGGGCTGGGGGGCAAGCGGAGGTGGATTTTTTGCCGACGTGTCTTTTCGGGGGCTAGGCGCGCGCGCGCCTCCTTCGACTTGCCGTCGCTGGTCCGACTGGAAGAGGAAGTATGGTCTTGGGGGGAGGGGGAGGCTGGTAGTCTCAGCTCGTTATTTCTAACTGATGACGCTATAATTCAAGTTCGCGCGACGTGCAAGAAAATGGACTGGTGCACGCCGGCGAGCCCTGGCCCAGCGCCGCTCTCCAACGGCTGTGTAGCTTAGGACGCGACTACCGACAGTGGCGTTGGCGCTATCCTCCTCCTCCTCCTCTTCCCCCCCCCTCTCTCTCTCTCTTTCGCCCTCTGTCCTTCTCCGTTGCAGCGAGGCTCGGGCGAGTTGGCAGCTCTCGAGCCGAGCGATCGTCCGTCCGGAAGCCTATAAGCCATTACGTCCAATTAAATGTCTAATCAATTATCCCCCGGTCCCAGTGGGCTAGAGACACCTCTTTGCTTCGAGCTTGCTCTCCCTCGGTACGTGTTTGTAAGCGCGCCTGATTCCGGAAAAAGCTCGCTAATTCTACGACTCTACTGCGTATTTTCGAGATTCTCTCCCTCCGCAATATGGACTGTAGCGGAAACAAAAGCAAATAACATTAGCGACTGATGTACTAAAATACAATTCTATGTAAATCAGTTGTTGGATCAGTATTTATCCTTGCAATCATATGGAATGACTTGTAGAAATTTTAATCTTTTGCAATTTCACGATATCCAAGTGAATTATTTTGATAGCGGTTTATCATTTTTTTTAGGCTTTTACAGCAGTACACAAGTCTAGAGAAAATGAAAATGGGATATTTTATTTTAAGCATTTAACGTGATTGTTTTGTTTCATTTAAAATCAAGGTATTTTGAAAACATTTTCGGTTAATTGTTAAATGATACGAAACTCATTTTATTCGAAACAATGTTAGATTAATAATTAATTTTCAAGCTGAAAATTACAAAATTACTAAAACGATTAATAAATTTCGCGTTTGTTTTCTACGAAACCACATTTTCGCCGTGAAATAGCGACACTTGCATTTGCGTCCGACTAAAGCTTGACTTGTACTACTAGCCCTGGCTAACGTAAACACGTAACGCTCGCGTATGTTATGATTACTGAACATGCGTTTACACTCAATTGTTATAATTAATATTAACTTATTGACAATGAAGATAATTAATTATTGTTAATTAACGTACGTTATTTTTCGTTGTTGGCAGGTGTCCGGCCAATTGCACAATACCGGCCAGTTTTTGGTATTCCGCGCGGAGAAAGACTCGAAGGTCCGAGTGAACATAACTGGCGGACCGCTTGCTTACCATTATCAGTTCGAGGAAATTTACATCCACTACGGCATGGACGACAATCACGGCTCGGAGCATCGCGTCAACAATTACGCATTTCCCGCTGAGGTAAGACAATAATAGAGCCCAAGAACAAAAGCGAGAGCGGTAGCGACTAACAAAGGATCACAATAAGCAACATTATAATAGATAGAAACTCCACCTCCCCCTCCCAACTTGACCTTTTGCCAATAGCAATTTTATTTGCCTTTGTGCCTGGCGGTAAACTTTTCACAAAGCCCAGCTATGAGCAAGGCGATCAATTAAATGTTGCGATTTCTGCGAGCTGAAAAGACGCAAGGATGAAGATAGCGGGAAACAACAAGAGAAAAGTTTTCGCCCATCGAATAAAAAGTAATTACACAAGCACATAAGCTATTCTCGTTTTTTTAAAAAAGTGCGATTCACACGCGACAGTGTTTGCCGTACATATAATGGGGGGGATGGAAGCGCGTGCATAATTTACGTGAGAATACGCTTCCAAGTCTTTCGGGAGACGTCATTAAGCTTACTAATTTAATTTATTATTCATGCGCGAAGCGATACGAGATTTATTCGGTCGGAAATAAAACGCCGGAGAAATAAGCCTGCCAGGGCGTGGGGTATATGTATTTGTATATATCTGTCTATTTTTACTTTTGCCACGTTTCTACTTTTTTTCACGTCTTGACACGACGACGCGCATATTACCCTCATTAATTTGTGAACTTGAACATACCGCGCGTAGAGATCCGGCAAGTGTAATTTCCCTTCGTCTCGCGAAGATTCATTTAAATTTCATTGTTGCAATTTGGAAAGCAAACCGGGGGCAAAATGATTTATCGCTTTGGCATAATATCGTATTTGCGCGCACGCGCGCGCACACACACGCAGTCGGCCGATAAAAATATCGGTTTAGAAAAATATTTGCAAGGCAAGTTGTAAGTTTACGCTGCAATATAGAGTTTATGGGGATAGACGCAGGGAAAAGGCCGGAAATAAACGGCTCTCATCGTTGTCTTGTGCATATTTCAACGAGTACGTGGGCCAGCCGATTCTTGTAAAATGTAAATTGCACTTTGTCGACGCAGGGAAAATAAAGCGATAAAAGCAGTGAAAGCAATTTTCGAGAAGAGGAAAAAAAGGAACGAAAAAAAAACTAGCAAAGTAACGGATAGTATACACAGGACACGCGCGCGCGCACACACAAAGCCAGAAAGACAGAAAAAGGCTGTATATTTTTCAAAAGAAAACCGGTCAAAAGCTTTATTAATAGACAGGCAAAAATGCATATCCCCGAGGCTTTTCTGGGCCATTATTTCTGCGCGAATCGTCGCGACGAGAGCACACGCAGGGGGAGGTCGAGGGAGAGAAAGGCTTTCTCTCTCCCTCCCTGGGTGTCATATGTCACACACGCGCACATGCACACGCAGAGCCGCACGCACAAGCGGGGCTGCCGGGGGGGTCGCCCCTTCCCCAGCGCGTGGCTCATCATATCCACTTTGAAACATGGCGCAGCTTTAATATTTACTTCCGACCGATTTGGCAGGGCCGCGCCCGATTTCGTCGATACGTGCGGCGGAGGAGGAGGGGGTGGGCTGAGGCCGTGCGCGTGCAGGGCATTCGCCTTCCGACCCGTCCATCAAGCTCATCCTCCAGGCTCTGCGCCCACTGCTCCCTATCGCCACCCCGCCCGCGTCAGCTCTCTTCTCTCCTCTAGCACGGAGCAGAGAGCGGGGGAGAGCGCGAACGCTCGTTCGATTGCGGCTGCTTTTTTCGGGGCGCACGCCCGCGCGGAAGCTGCAGGCCAGCCACTCGCGTGATCGGAATCCGTTTGCGGATCTCGATGCGGGAGGACAGGGCGGGGGGCTCTTCGAAGACACGGAGTCTCTTATTCCGTTTCGATGCTGTTGCTCTTTGCTGCTGCTGCTGCCAGACGTAAAACTGCCGGAATTTTTTTGATGTGCTTTCGCTTCGAGCCAGTAAGCGAGTGCAAGAGAGAAAAAGAGAGGAAGCTATAGAGAAAGAGAGAGAGGGAGAAGTAAAGGGGCCAGGATAGGGGGCAGGGGAGGCTCGCCGGAGCAGGAATAACGGGATCGGAGCAGTTGGATAAGTCCTGACTACGCGAAATTTGCTTCAATGCAACGCTCGCTTACTTGCTCGCCGAGCTGGTCGGAGGCAGGGGCTCCGAGGCTTGGAAAAAGCCGAATCGCCGGACTTTGGCACGCGGTCGAACGTCGTTTTTGGTGGGACCCGCTAAGCGAGGGTAAAGATTTCATTGAAACTAACCGGTTGAACTGTCGCCGTCGCCCCCTCCCCTTTGCCCCCACACGAGGCATTAATAGCGCGGTCAGGAGAACCAATTTAGACTTTCCCGTGACTCGAATAGCCTCCCACACGTGTACGCCTCGCACACGCGGGCTGGCTAGAAGAAGGCGCTTGTTAGCGTTTGTCAATGCTAACGTCTCGACTCGAGTTATACAACTACGGGATTTCTTGAGGGCTGTTTGTTCGGCTGTAAGGCCTGTGGTGATAAACGACTGACCATGAAAATGTTTGATTGCCGAGGCGAGATCGCGGAAACGGGCGTATTATTTGTTTTACCTCGACTAAATGAATGATCAATAGTAAGGGAGACAATTAAACGACTGTGAATTGGCAAGTATATGTTTACTTTAAAAATACGTCTCGAGCGATCGTAGCGTAATGTGCGCTTGTTTTTAATGATTTATTTAGTTGTACAAAGTCCTGCAATTGTCGCACAAGAGGGAGGGTAAAGTATCACTTGCTCGTAAATGTCGCATTACAAGTCACGTGCCGCGCGTGTTCGTGAAAGAATAAGAAAGAAAGAAAATAAGAAATGAAGAAAGAGAGAGAGAGAGAGGGGCAGAGGGAGAGATGTAGTAAGGGACGGGGGCTGGAAAGAGGAAGAAGGCGCAATGAATACGAGCTGGCATAATGAGCAATTGGAAAAAGTTTGTCCGGGTAAAAGTTGGCAAAAGCGCGGACAAAAGGTCGGTGGGGGGAGGATAGTGGGGGCGGCGCGAGAGAGCGCGCGCTGCCGGTCACAATAATAACCTTCGGCAAGTTAATGTGCGGAGCAAGTGGCCGGTTATTTTGTACACGAATTTCCACTCTGGGAAATAAGTTTAATAAGGTCGCGATGCCAGAGTTGACTGAGGGGAGCGAGCGTTTGGGGGCCAGGGGGGAGTGACGAGCGGGGCACTCCCGTGAAAACTTGCCCTCGCGGTCTTGCTTAAGTGCGCGCAGGATGCGAGTTACAGGGGCGCAAACAAGCCGGGCCACTGCCGCTTGTTGCCGCTGTTTAGTTGCAGTTGCCAGCGCGCGTTGTCAGTAGGCAGGGCCTGTACGAAGGGCCTGGCACGGGCGTCCGACGACTGCTATCTACGAGTCGAAGAAAGGGCTAGCGCTGCGGTACAGGAGCGCCTTCGAAGAGCCGAGAGCTGCCGGGAGCAACGCAACGAAGGTGTCTGGTAGGCAGAGCAGGGGCTACGGAGAGAGAGGGAGAGAGCTCTGATGCCAAGCTTATCTACTTACTTCCAAGTCCGCGAATTGCACGCGTCCAAAGAGAGAGGGTGGGCGAGAGAAGGAGAGCGGCGCTGCCGGTAGCAAAAGTCATTAACCGCATCGGGAAGGGGAGGGAGTTCGGGGGGGGGGGGAGCGAGGCGCCGACAGTAATTAATTGAAATTAATTACTGAGCAGCGGGCGCGCGAGCTCGCCCGAGAGCAGAGCGAGTTCGCTCTCTCTCTCTCTCGCCGGCAGATCCGCGCCGTTATGCGCGTGTGAACTCCAGCCCACGACTCTCCCTTTCTCTTCCTCTCTCTCGCGGCGAGGCCGGCAGGTCTACTTTGACAAATTAAACATTCGTTAATTCCCGCCGACCCAATTAACTCTAGGAAGCGGCGAACAGCCGCGTGTGGCGGCCTCAGTTATAGAGGGAAGGCCAGAGAGCGACTGGACTGGCACAGGGGGGTGGGCGAGTATGTGTGCGAGGGGGGGGGGGTGCGGAGAGGGAGAGAGCGCCTTTGACCGGATCCCCGCGTGCTGAATGTGCCACTCGAGGGAAGAATCACGAAAATCCATTATGTGTACATTAGCGCTCGGGCAGTACTCTCTCGCTCTCCGGGCGCCGCTGGCTCGGGCATTGCCGGCGAGCTGTGCCGCGCACTGTCGCCGGCGCTAAAGCCAGCGGCGGCGTTGCGGGCCGCAGTGTAATGAGCCGGGCTTATCGTGCAGCGGCAGAATGCTCGCCCCGCGCCTTACGGGCTAGAACCGGCGGCAGCGGCACTCCACTCCCGGGGAATCCCCTTTAAATGCCCTCCCCCCCGGCAGCCAAACAATTTCGCCCCGGCGGCCAACGCGTGCGTTTTCTTCTTTTCTTTTTAAGCCACTGCTGGCCCTCCTGCTCGCTCGGCGCTCTCTTCATTTTTTCACACTCAGCCGCACGGCTAACCTACCGACACTCCTCTTCTACTAACCGGCCGTAGCACTGGCTCCTTCAACCCCTTTATCCAGCTCTCTCGCAGGCTAATGCCCGGGCTTTTACTAGCCTTTTTCTCTCTCTCTCCCTCTCGACTTATGTTCCTTTGAGCCTCTCCCGGGTTACATTATCTAATCAAACAGGGGCGCAAATTTTTATCATACCAGCGGCCGCAGCCTTTTTTGTCTCTCGTTATACATTAAATGGAAATTTTATTAAGCTATTAGCCCCCCGACTGAAATATCGGCTTTTCATGAATTCAAGCGAGACGCGCGCCCGCCCAACGGCGCCGTGGCCCTGCTCTTGGCAATATATGTAAAACTCAAGGTACACATATTGAATTTTATTCGCGGAGCGTGTACGTGAATCGTATAGAAAAATGAATGGCGGTTCTTATTGGAGAGAGAGAGAGGGAGTAAGTCCATGGAGCCAATCAGAGTTGACTCGGAAAGCTAACAAAGGCTTCTCTCGCTGCTCCAAGTGCTCGATCAAAATTCATCAGGGCGCCGCTGGTTCTGGGCGGCTGCTGCGAAAAGTAAAAGTAATTGTTGAAAATATAGAAGACCGCCCTGGCGCAGGTATATATGGAATATTTGCCCTTCGAGAGGAAATGAGATCGAGGCGGAGGAAAAGTCGGTCTGTTGACAAAGCTCCGCGCGCGTTATTTGTTGCAAAATCTTATATTATATTTATTTACCGGCAATAAGAGTTTACAGCAGTAGTCGGGCAAGTTGAAAACGTCGAATTCTGCGTTCCATTGATAAGAAATATTCCGTCGAGAATGAGGAGGAAGGGCGATTTGGAGGTGGAAGAAGAAGAAGAAGAAGAAGAAGAAGAAGACGAGGGTGAAAAAGGGTAGGGGATGGAAAGGGGGAGGGGGAATCGATAGAAGCCGAGCGACAGAAAGAGAGAGAGGGAGAGGGAGGGGGCGAGTCGTGGGCGATACAAATATTTGTCCCCGGAAAGCTATGAAAATAAAAATCCCGCGCGAGACAGCCGGCACTTTATACGCGGCGCGCGTGCGAAAGCACGGCGACGAATAAAAGCTCGCCTACGGGAAAAGCGGGCGCACGGACGGCTCTGGCGCTGGCGCCACTTCCTCCGCTGCCGCTGCGCAGCATAACGGAACGAGTTTATCGCATAATGCAGTCTTTCGTCGGCTGCGCGCACATTTGACTATATACGCCTGCTCCCCCTCTCCCGCCTGCCGTGGCGTGCCTCCGCTGCACTCAGCCTCACCCCGCCCCAGTCGAGCTTTATCTCTCTCGCACTCGGTCGTACGCGCTAACGCGCGGCAGCCTAATACACGGGCACACGCGCTGCCGTGTGGGTACATGCGCATTTATTATTTCTCTGTGTCTCTCTTCTCATCGTCCATAAGCCGCGAATCGATTCGCGGTTAATCGTTCACATAATTCAGCCTCACACCGACCGATCCGTTTCCACCTCCTCCCTATCGCACACGTACTCTCCCCCCTTCCATTTCTCTCGCTCGCTCTTCTTCGTTTGATCTTTTTTTCACTTTACTCATCTGTACACCTATTCGATTGTAGCCTGCAAACTAAATCCTACCCCATCCATTATTTCCGATAAGTTTATCGCTTTATTACATGCTCTGTTTCAAAGATGACTCGCGCATTGACCGCGCGCCTTCAATCATTTTCCATTCATTTATTTTTAACTTTGTCAATGTCTTTACACATAAATCATTGAAGATCTTCAAAGTACTGCGAGTTCTTCCGACGATTGAAATGTGAAAATACTCAAGTTTCCATATAAGAGTCAGCTATTTTAATATGCTTATCGATAGCCATCATTCGACAATAATCAAGATTGATTTTTTAACAAATCATTATTCTACCTTTTTCCGAAATATGACTGGTAAATGGGTATTTTCGTCTGGTGTATAATTGAACAACTGCCAATGTAACGGTGAATATCAACTGTGGAATAACAGGTGTCTTATTCATCATACAAATTGCAAGAGAAAAATCAGCATTGTAATTTTTGCTTATGAACACCATTTGAATTCGTGATAACACCATCATTACTTGAGTGACACAATCATGACTCTAGCCGGTCCATTTCTAAATAATTGATTACAGAATTTACAAAATCGCGTTTGAGTCACTAAAATTTTCGTGACTGATAAAGTTCTGAATTAAAATTGGTTATATGCAAATGTTCTTTGATATGGTATATTAAAAGTGTTATCCTGGAATAAAAGTTAAAAGGCCTAAACGAGTACACGTAATCAGTTATTCAATGGAATTTTAATCAGATAACCAAGATAAATAGAAAACTAGTTTGGAAATCGGAGGCAAAAGTTATTTTTAAAATATTCTTGCTACGAGACCTATCGTTTTCGTTGTATGAACATCAAGCTTAATCAAAGTATGGGACGAATTTTTAAAAAATTGATTGTACAAATTTCACTTTTAGTTATGCTTGATTTTTAACGGACTAGTGCATAATAAATTTTGCCTTTATACAATCGATCTGAAAAATTTGTTATTTTTTAATGATGTCTACATGAGTTATTCGCTACAAATGATTAATAGCACACATTTTACTTTCTTACATTCTTTTTTTACATACGTCGCAGACAGTAACTTTTAACTTATATTTTATAATAAAATTAAGATTTTAGCATTTTTTCATAATAGAACGTAATAAGAAAATATTTTAGGTTTGTTTTTATAAAAGCTTGGAAATAATATGTTTATTCAATGATTACACATGTAAACTAGCTTGTTTCTCAGCAATTCATTAAAATGTTTTCCTAACAATACCTTTATTGAATAAGCTTAAACTTATTTTATACAATATAATTCAAATTAAAATAATAATTTATATTTATTTTGTAATTTTTTCTATTTAAGGTTCTTAAAGATGTATTGAACAAAGTATTTGTTAAGATGATGATAAATAAAATAATACATTTATGAATACCCATTCATAGAAATTCATTTTTTATTTCACATAGATAACATTTTTAAGAGATAGTTAATTTTTTTTGTAAACAAAAAATTACGCGAACAAAAGTACGAAAATTATTAAAGATATTTTAGTAATCAAGTATTTATTTAACGTAACGTACTGTAGTGTGTATATTTAATCAACTTATTTCAAATTGCCTTACATTTTAGCAATGCGCATAATACGATTTTGAATATAATTTGATATTCATATTTGATTATTGTTTTTAATATATTTACAATTGAATAAACATGTTTGCAGTTTAATGTCGTTCTCATGTTTAAAAGAAGCATTCAGAGATACATTATAAATTTAAATACATTTATCAAATCAATACGAATGACTAAAAAAGTATACAACTGGCGTACACGATGTGTTTAAGCATGTAAAAAATTACGATTTTGTAAATTATTATGTTTTCGAAGTCGTGTTTATTATATTGAAAGAAAGAATCATTTTTTTAATATAGTAAGAAGAAAATTCGAATTGGAAAGTGAACGTTACTTTGAGCAAAAAAGATTGCCAAAAATACAAATACAGTTTTCGTTTGTTCTTCAATCCCAAATTAAACTCACTACCATGGAAAATGCTCTCTCCTTCCCTCTTTCCTTAGACGCTACTCGTCCTTCTTTTACAAAGACATCGAGGTGCTGTAGGGGTAAGGGGATCGCGCGAGAGGTCTGTAAAGGGCGAGAAGATAAATGCGATTGGATGAAGGTGGTAGCCAGGGATGAGGGACTGTGCTTGCGAGGGAAGGGGTGGCTAGGAGAAGCGCGCAATTCTCATCCATTTACATCGCGTCGATTTTCCTTTCCTCGGAACTGCATGCACGCGACTCCCCGAGCTATAGCACTAGTGCTCTGCAGACGGCCAGCCGGTAGTCGAGCCCTCTCTCCCTCTCACTCCACATTGGGAATACATAATCGTCCGGGCTCTCCCGGGCCCACACCTCCCTCGCATACATATACATAGTCCGCCGAAAATTATACGTTCCCGACCACTCTCCGATGGGCGCTTGTACTTTTTGTTTCACTAGCTCGCTATCTCCGGCTAATACGCGCCGAGAGAAAGCTCAGAAGAAGAGAGTAAGAGAGAGGGAGAGAGGCTGGTAACCGAGTACTAGGGAGGGAGCAAGACGAATGAGAATCGCGATGCATAGCCGGCGATCGAGGGAGCACGGACGTTGGCGGTGGCGGAGAAAGAGGCCGAGAGCGGGAGAGAGAGGGTGGAGCGGGCGGAGGAGAGAAGCAGTGCCAGCGGTCGCCGGGAGGATGAATGGGCCGGGCGAATCGCCGAGGCGGCTCACGTAGGACTCGGCGGCGGCGGCGGCGGTCTTTGGCCTACACGCCGCGCGCGATAACTTCGATCCGCCACATTTCACCTCCGAACCGCGCGGGCCCTCCCCCTCGCCGCTCCTGTACTTGCCCTACTACTACTGGCACTGAAAATCAAGCGGCCTCGGCCGGAGCGCGCCGGTAGACCCTTCGATTCGTATGCATCACGGCTGAAGCGGGAGCCCGCCAACTGATTTCGCGAGCGTGTGCCCTGCGCCCGTGCATGTAGAGCCGCGCGCGCCCGCCAGACGGAGAAAGAGAGGGCCTGGAGGGCAGGAGAGGTAACATTTTGACCGGGACCAATGTACACGTACAAAACGTCGACGCCCCTCTCCTTCGTCGCGGCTTCTTCTCTGCCACTACTACTGCTACCACTACTACTACTGGCTAGCTGCTCTAGCTGCTGCTGTATAAAAACGGGGCAGGGGCTGGAACGGCTTCTTTTATCGGCACCGGGATTTGTTCACGACGCTTTATTGTGATTTTATCGCGGGAGAAAGAGAGAGAGAGAGAGAGAGAGAGAGAGAGAGAGAGAGAGAGAGAGAGCTGGACGCCCTCCGGCTTAAGAAGCAATTGCTAGCCTGCATGCAGTCCGCGTCTTGCCCTCTCTTACTCTCTCGTTCGCTCCCTCCGTCTCTCACCCTCTCGTACAAAAGCGGAAGAAGAGAGAAAAAAAAGGTAGGGTATTCAGCTCTTACAAGTCTTTCTCGAAAAATCTTTTGAATCATCTCCGGCCTTTACACTCCGGCTACTCAATTTTCTTATGTCGTATATACACCTTCCGTATCCCTCTACTTGCCAATTTTCACACGTTTTCACGCGCAATACGAAATTATTTTCTATAACCTCATTGTCCCCCGAGTTTTTCGAGAGATTTCAAAGTCGAGGGACAACAAAATCGTATTATATATCTAGCGACAAAGACACATTTTTTTCCAACAAATTCTCGTCAACGTGTGCTCGCCAGTGCGTATTTTAACAAAGTTTGTTAAACACAGCCTGCCGAAACGCGCTTTATCACTTTGAATCGGTTTTTCTCCATTATCGAGCCGGAAAATATATTTAAAAGCTGGTATTTATACATCAGACAGTAGAATTAACAAGTTTTAACAATATACTTGACGCTGGTAGCATACGGCTTATCTCCGGCGTGCTTAGCGCGCGCGCGCGCTCGCTTATTGATAAACCGCGTCGTGAAAATAGTTTTAGCAATTTCAATGGAATATAAAGCAATTTTACACGCAAGACAAAGCCTCTAGGAAGCCGAGCCGAGTAGAGTTTGCGAGGCAAGAGCGATAGGAGAGGGACGGGCGGGTTAAAGTGGGAGGCGCGGAAGAGGCGGAGAGGCGAGGGGAGAGAGAGAAGAGGGAAAATGAGAAAAGTGTATTTAATCTCGGGGTCAGTGGAATGAATAGTGTGTGTCGGTCGAAGGTGGTGGGCGAGGGGCGGGAAGGGGTCTGTACGGCTGCGAGTGGAAGAACACAGACGATATCTAGCGATGGTGTGCAGAGTAAACTCCAACTTTGATTTTGGTATCGTCAGCCGGGCAGCTCTCCGGCTGTGCGCCGCGCCGATGGGCGCCAACGTTTACAGAGCGTAATCAAAATCTATATTAAAGTCCGTAGTCCAAGTGCGAGAGTCTGTTGGAGCGGCTACTGCGCGAGACCGCCCACGGGGGGGATGAACAAGAAAAGGTATCTCTCTATCTGTGCATACCCCCCGTGTATACCTATGTATGCATGCACCTATCTGTATGGCTGTGTGCGTGTGTGTTTACCGAATGAAAAATAACTGCTCGGCAGTGTCAACATTTCCAGCCCGTCCAGGGGATTAAGTGACCGCATGTGTAGTTGTACATTCCTACTGCTTCTGCTTCTCTACCGCGATATACTGCGGTTTCTTTTATTTCACTCTCACTGCGAATTGCGAATTTTCATTCTCAATTAAATAGCACTCATCTTCTTGCTTAAACTATTTACTCTCCCTTTTTTAATTTCAGGCCCTAGTTCATCGTACTAGAACAACTATTAAAGTTGTTTTGCTAAAATTAATACCATAAGATCCATCCATCTTCTTTATTTTTAACCGCAAGTGACTGACCATTAAAGATTTAAAATATCGATATAATTAGTTTTTTGTATTACTAAAACTATGGAAACTTGTCATAAAGATAGATTTTTTAAAAGCAATTCATATATCACACTATTAATTGTTGCACATAGCTACGCAGCACGTAACACCATGTACAAGATATGGTTCTAGTCCTGGTAGAAATTAAATTCCAATAACTAGTCTGTAAGAAGCCAAACTAAAAAACAATTTTCTCAAGGCAATAGCAAGCTTCAAATCAGCTTGTTTTACTGGCTTTTAGAAAATTTCTTTTCCTTTTATGTGTTGCAAGAGAAAATTAAGTATTTTTCTGCTTGGTAAAAACATTTGCTGTAGATTAATCATAACGTTAGGACATTTGCATAAAATATTTGCGAGCAAGTTTAAAATTCACTCGGATTTTTTAAAAATGATGTTCATTTCATTAAATGGCTAGGAATAGTTAAAAAATCGTTTCCTTCGGGCTGGATAGATGGCCATTTTTCTTGACCTTTTTCCGTTTTAAATTTGTATCAGGAAGAGGAAGATGATGCGGCGATTCTTTCGACGAAAGAAATGACATGACACTGTGGGGTAAAATTTTATTGAAACAAATTGAAAGTGGAAGAGAGAGATTGTGATCTCTTAAGGGCGTGCTGCTTTAGATCGGCGTGAATTCTGCATGACTGCCAATATCACCCATTTCATCATAAATTTGTATTTTATTTAAAAATTTCTTTGTTGCCTGCAAAGAAGTTTTCGAAAAAAGTTATAAATTGACGACGGAAAGTGTAAAAATCGATAAAAATGTCGGCAACAGCAATTTTAGGTTGGGATCTCAGGTTATGCCCTAAAGAGCTATGACCAGTCACGCGAACTGCCTGATCCCGTTTGTCAGAGAGGCACATCGTCGCTTACCAACTAGCCGAGAGAGAAGCTGCTGATGCAGCTTCTTGCGCTATTTGTTGTTTGGGGCGGATGTAACGACAAATCTCATTGTCGAGCTTTGTGCATTTTCCAGAAGTTGCCGATGCAACTTAGCCCTAGTGTATGAAGTCTAGCATGGGGAACCCGAGACTGACCGCCATAAAATTGCTGACGCTTACGTCGTCGCGAGAGTCTCGGCTCGCAGCGTATACACGTGACTCGATTTTTATTTTCTATTTTTGTCTGAAGATTTGATTGAAACATGAGTTATACGAACCCTTTTCTTGACAAGTTTATTGCTATAAATTTTTACTTGTTTTCAACGTATAACTTATTCCAAAATAGTTGAAAAGCAATTGGAGTATAAACCACGGTATTTGTATAGTATCATATACGTTTTGAGTGCATAAAACAATAGCAGAAATATTATAGACTAAAATCTTACTTCTCACAATTAAACAAAAAATCGATTGTTCAAGGAGTAACTGTTTTTATGCATTTTTCATGTTGTTTAGAAAAATAAACTTTTACCACGACGAATAATCGTCTTAATTTGTCTGCAAATACATAAACAGACCGGTGCTCAGAGAGAAAGAGGGAGACGTATATATTGTCTATGTATATAGATACGTAGGAGACGTATCATGTGCACTTTGATACGCTAGTCGTCAGTGGAATTTCGTGTGCGAATATTAGGGAGCCTGGTAAGAGACACTACTAGATACGCCCGCCGACAGAGGATGAGAGAGCAGAGGAGAAGAAAAATCAGAAGCACATGGAGAGAGCATCCTCTGACACAGAGATAGAGATAGAGGGAGAAGGGCCGCCAAGTTCTGGTGTACAGGGAAGGAGGACGCCCATAGCTGCTGCTTCACGTGTACGAGGATCCAGATGCAACCTCCTGCGGAACGGGCCCATTACAGAGAAGATCGCCGTAGCTGGCTGGGACGGAGGGAAAGGTAAAGGGGCAAAGAGGCGGGGCGAGGCGGAGGAGCAGGAGAGGCTGGTGGAAGAGGAGAAGGAGGACTTGAGAATGCGAGGACGCCCTGTGATGCGACGTAGCTGCAGCGTAGCAAACGGGGGCCTCTTTGATCCAGTAGAGCGCACTCGAGGTTTCGGATGATGAAGTAGGACATAAGTAGTACTTTAATGGGGATGTTAAGGGGCTAGAGCGGCCGGGGGGGGCAGAGGAGGACGCAGCTCATCGCCCGAAACTGCTCGCCGCATCTCTCTACAGCGCGGCTGCTCTAGCGGCGGCGGCGGCAGTACGTCGTCTAGGTAGTCGTCATCGCCGTTGTCCTCTCCTCCATCGGCAGTTGCTCCTCCAGCGATGCATCCCTCTCTCTCTTGGGCGGGGGCGCTTACCAACTCAGTCTGGCGTCGCGTTCACAAAGCGCGTGGAGAGGCCGCGCTCGTTGAATATAATGCCGGCGCGCACAGGGAAAGCGAGTAGATGGAGAACGTGGTAAAGGGGATGAGAAGGCAGAGGCCGAAGGAGGAGGAGGAGGCTAGAGCCAACAAGCCGGTGCACACACCGCATAAGGGATGCTCTGACGGCCACTGATTAACGGCCGGCCCCCGCGACTACGGCCGCCGCCGCCGCCGCTCGCCGGATTAACTTGTTCCGCCGAAGGACTTTCGGGTCAAGGAATTCCACTTGCCGACTGCTCGCTCGACCCCAGACCCACCCCCATTTCTATCCCCCGCGGCTCTCTCTCTCTCTAGGCTTTAAGCCTTGTTAATCTATATAATGCGTGATTCCTAATTATATTACGTCTGCCTTCTCTCTCTCCGACTTTTGGCCCGGCGGCTAGCACTCTAGACCCCGGCTCTTCTATACACATATATGCGGCGGTCTGGCCAATTGTTGCCATAATTCACGGGATTATGATTATACGAGCAACTTAGTCTAGGCAATTTCTGTTACACATTCAATGAGCCGTGAGCGGAAAATGAATCATCCTACACGCCGAGTTGCTATAGCTGCTCTCCGGCTGCTATTGCGGCTGACGAAGTAATTGAACCTGTTTACGCGTACTCTCTCGTTTATCAAGGCATTTAGGCATCGGCCCGGCGGACCTTTAAGAAAATCATGCCGATTTAGCTGCCTTTCGCAAATGCTAATATTTGACGTTAATGGAAAGTGCGGCCGCTTTGACGCGATGCCTCCACTCTGGCCCTCGCCATGCCTCTATATGGCTAACATACCGATTCCAACGACGACGGCGCGACGTCAACACGCCAGTGTTAATTATTATTTTTTTTTTTCGTGATATTCCCTGGTAGGAATCTAACTATCTTTTATAGCCATGAAAAAAATTTATCGGTATAAAATGTAGACGAATTATATTTACTTTTTATCGGTAAAATATAGCGCAGGATATTTTAATTAAAAACTAGAAAACACCTATAAAATACCTATAAAATAGCAAGCGTTAATACTTTTTTCCAGTAATCAAAACGCTACCTATAATCTACCTTTATAATACCGATTCAAAACTCAAACCATAAAATGGGTGTGGAAGGTGCGAAAAAGCGTTTCACTTAAAGGTAGTAAATGGCTAGCAGTTCCACCCATTTTATAGGTAGTTTTTGTGAAAATACCGATTTTATAGGTAGAAACTATATGCGATTCCTACCAGGGTTGTTGAATCTTATTACTAGAGTTGGCAAAATAATTGTTTATTTAAATATGTGTGATGTGGCATCAGACCATTAGTCACGTTCGCAGTAAATCTCTTGTAAAATAATTTACTGTTTAATAATAGGAGGGATAAACGTTAACGTTTAATTTAGCATCAAGTTTAGTTTAATTTAATTAATTACAATATCAGATTATACTTGTTTGCGGCTATTACTGCCGTACATTTTGTTATAAACTACTTTTTTTCGGTTGAACCGACCATATGTGTACCAAGACGTAAGATGTATTGTAATAATACAATGTACTTTTGTTGAAAAAGCTCAGCGTAAAAAGAGTAAATAATTACTTAACAATATTATTTGCGTTTCTTACCAACAGATCAATCACTACTAATACATAATGCTTGCTCGTTGATCGGTTTATACTATTTTATGCGAGCACAAATTAATTCATTAAACAAGCTTAATCGAATGAATCTCGTGATAAAGATTAAATATTTGCCTGCGTTCGACGACGTCAAAGTGTATATGCGTCGGTGAAAAACCTCATAAATAATAAAATGTAACGTGGCAGGAATCGACTCTCGGACTCTAGTCCGACTGTTTTGGTAAACTCTAAATAAAATGCTAGCGCTAGCCCTGGCTGTTTTTTATCCGCAAATATATCGGGCAAACGAAAGCGAACGGAAAACTGAAAAATTTTCCGAGATGATATTTTTGGACGTGTGCGAGGAGATGCGCAGTTGCGCTAAAAATAAAAAAAAAACGAAATGAAAAAAATAACAAAAAGCACACATACACACACA
Organism: Anagyrus pseudococci; assembly: GCA_030522585.1. Taxonomy (NCBI): domain Eukaryota; kingdom Metazoa; phylum Arthropoda; class Insecta; order Hymenoptera; family Encyrtidae; genus Anagyrus; species Anagyrus pseudococci. Next base: position 23,342 of record JAPYYQ010001872.1, read on the forward strand.
CACACACCCACACACGAGCAAAAATCGCGGGCAAGGATAATAAACAAACGGGCTAGGGGGGAAAAGGTCAACTGGAGTAGTTGAGCAGCGAGCAGATATGCAAAAACGTGCAAGTGAAGCATGAACAAATTGAATGGAAAAGCGGGAGCGAGAGATAGAGAGACAGAGAAAGCGGGTGTAAAAAATAGAGCAAGAGAAATATGGAAAGAGAGAGAACGAGAGGGAGAAAATGGGAAGAAAAGGCGCGTGCTCTGCCTTGGCTAACGGAACAGTCTTTGAAGTTTTTATTTTGACAGTGTCTCTGTAGTGAGTATAGAGAGAGATATAACCTCGAGCGAGGAATGGCGAGCAGGCAGGTGAGGAGGAGGCCGGGGGTGTTGGAGAATCGGCTGAAATTGAGGAGGGGTCGGGGAGTAGGGCGTGAAGGGCGATCGAGAGTGAGCGAGAGCAATGTGGGGGATGGGGGAGGAGTGGCAGTGCGGGGGAGAGAGAGACTCTCGCTCTCGCATCATCGGTTATGACAGAGGCTAGCCGCTAATGGCCAAACAACTGTCGTGCGGGCATTCTGCGAGTCGGCGGAGGCTCGGTGTAGAGGCCCGACTCCCCGGCGCACACGCCCGACGCCTGTTAGACTCTGCCTGTGCCAGTGCGTGTGTGTAGGTGCAATCAGGGCGTGCGGCGCGCCGCAGGCCAAAGCTCCGCCGTATACCGGCTTCGAATCGACAGGCATAATTGGCCCAATTTGCTCGAGCAAGCGGCAGCCCGTGCAAAACAGCAGCTCCGGCCGCGATCTCTGCCGTCTCTCCTCCGTCTCCTCCTTCTCCTCCTCCTTCTCTCACCTCCTCCCTTAGCATTCGCCCCCTAGAGAGACTCTCTCTGGGTGTGTGCACAGTAGGTTGTGCTCCGGGAGTCGAGTAAACCGACTCTTCCCGATATCTCGAAGCACCCCTATTGCTTCTTCCCCCCGTCCCTCCCCGCAGCAGGTCTTAATCATCGACTGAGTGGCTGGGCGCTTTATATTAATAAACCAGCCGCGTGCCGTCGAACTTTTAAATCTTCCTATTCCTTTATTCCATTGTGCCGGTATTACACCCCCTTCATCTACCTCTCCCCCATCGCGTTTGTTTTGTTTTGGCCCGTTAGTGTCTATTGAGGAGCCTTTGTGTAACCGGAAGCTCGTTGATCCTTAACGTTCAAGTTTAACCTCTTCCTTTTCTTTCAACTTCGCGGCTCTGTGCCCTTTACCATCTTTCATTCCGGCCTCACTTTCCTCGCGCCCCAGTCGCAGTCCGAGAGACAATGCAACCGCTCAACATCTTTAGCTTCTTAACAAACTTTTTCACGCACATTCCAATTAATTAACCGATTTATCAATATATACGGCTTCAGTTCATCGTAGGCTTCGTTTAAAAGCAAACTTGGCTGAACGAGGCCCAGCCCTTCGCGGGCCGCTTTTATTAAGCGCGAAAAGTGCGTATATCTTTGCGGCTTGGGCTCGTCTCGCGACTGAAAAGCCGAGCTGTGCGCGAGAGGGTCTGTACGCGTCTGTATATAACATTTGAAATGATAAAAAGCTCCATCCACTCGGCAGTTTGGCCTTGCCTCGGCGACTCGCAAGTGCGCGCGCATAAAAAGTGCCTTGTTGCTGCACACAAATGCCGCGGGAATAAAAAATTGACAAAGAGAAAGAGTGCGCAGCACGCAGAAGGACGAGAGCCACTGGAGGAGGAGGGTGCGCGGAGGGTCGGGGCAGAAGATTCCAGAGGAAGTCGGGGCTTAAGTGCTCGCTTAGTCCGCGGCTAAAAAAGTTGGGATCCATTAAAAAGTTCGAGTCGTCTCGCGCGTCATTAGATTATTTCGTGCTTCTTTTGCGATTCCGCGCGAGGCCAAGGGTGGGTATAAGGTGCGCGGCGCTGCCGGAGAGGAGGGCCGTTGAGCAGGGCGCTCTCTCTCTCTGCTCGCTGTCTCGCCATTAGCCGGGAGTAACAGCAGTGGCTCGCGCGCACGCGAATAGTTTCGCCGAATAGTTTGCACGAGGGAATCTCGGTGCACCGCGCCTGGATACTTCCCCGAGACGTAGTAGTCGGAGCCGGCCGAGCTACGAGAGTGGCCGTCCCCCGGCCCTCGGCACTCCTGACCTACCACAACGCCGGCAAAGTCGGATCGGCCAGATGCCGAGCCGCGCGGAACAATAACGCTCGCAAATCTGCGGTGACAACTTGCCGCCGGCGCGCTACCCCCCCCCCCCCCCCCGATCTCTCGGCTACTCCTCCCTCTCTCTCTCCCTCTAACGCACCGAGCGCTTACTCCCCCGCTGCCGGCCCTTGCTCTCTACCCTCCATCTAATGCATTGCGCTATTTCGTTATTAATATATAACTTGGCGTGGCCAATAAGCATTTGACCGCTGGTATTAAATAATTTTCGGCATAGTTCAGTCGCATAGCCGGTATAGCTTGCCGAATTTCTCCCTCTCAAGGCAGGCGTGCACCGATGCTCTGTGTATTAACAAGACAGTCGATAAAGTTTCTTTTACTTCACAGACGTGATGCAGCTGGTGTATAGGAATGTTGCACGAAAAATTGATAGCTTTTTTTTAAATGGTTCAACTTTCATTGACTAATTTCTCTCGAGTTAATATAATGCATTCGAAAGAGAACTTTAGGTTGAAAAATATGTAGGTCATATCGACGTTGCTAACGAAAACTAGTCTAGTTTAAATTGCCGACGAAAACTAGCATCCAAAATTTTCGCGGCGAATACTAGTACATATCGAGAGTTTGCGGCGAAGACTAGTACAGTTGGCGAGATCGTGGCGAAAACCAGTACATTCCGCGGGGTTTCGGCGAAGACTAGTACGTTTCGCTATTTCGCGGCGAAAACTAGTTCATTTCGCGAACTTGCAGCAAAAGACTAGTACATTTCGCAAGTTAGCGTCAATTAAAATGTAGATGTTTTATAAATATACGTTACAACACTCTACTGTGTATTCAATAGCATTTTTAATTATCTTATATATTTAATTATTTATGCTTGTTTGTTGAATATATATTATTGTATTTAGTTGTCGTTTCGAAACGTACTAGTCTTCGACGGCAATTTACGCATAAAAAAGGCATTTTATGAAATTATTCCATAAATGTTAAAAATTTAATATGTTAAATAGTATTTAAATAACCGACAAATGCCAACATTTTTAACAGCGGATTTCTCGATGACATTTTTGTGCAGTTGGAAAGTATTGATTTTTCCATGACAATATATTATTACAGTAATAGAGGTGAAATCGAATCTTTCCACGATTTCTACAAGTATATTACCGATTTAATTACAGCGAATAAAGATTGTCGTGGAATTTGAATCCAGAAGAAATGCAATAAGCACTTATAAAAATCACATTTTTTCCCGAAAAGCTGATCTCAGAATGTTATAATATCAAATTCTCATAGTCGCTACACATAATCGAATTCACCCCGATAATATGTTTTCCAATATCAAAATATGGCCGACGTCATATAACTATTACAATACCTACGGCTCGAGTGTCAACAGCTGAACGTAATAACCTGAGTTCATCGGTAAGGATTGATGGTAATCAAATACGTCAAATACAAGATGAATTTTATTAGTTGACTTGAATTTTTAATTTTAATAAAATATTTGTGCCCACGAATTTTTTCGTGTACAACTATTATAGGAATAGAATGAACGCTACAAAATTGATAGATTATGGTCGCAAATCTAATTTTAGATTGTCGATATTGAGCTGACGTTGAGGTAATCGTTGAAAATTTACAATTACACAAAATATGTAAGAGTATCACGATTTATTGAGTACAGCAAATTCGTACGTACTTCCTTTTTCTATGTATAACTTCTAGTATAATGTAAAATTAAATGAAGAGATACATGTTGAATTGGTATTAGGAATGTACTTACATACATAGATAACGACCACGTCTGTTAGTTGAGGATTGGAAAACGGCCACTGAAATACCAGAATTAAATATTATTAACAATAATAGTATACACTATTTATACTTGATTATTTCAAGTTTCACTTTGATAAACCTTGAAAGATTTAGAAAGATTAGATTTAACATGAAAATTATCACTAAAATTAAAGTTGCAACGAATATCTGTCGTATATTGACTTTTTACAAGAACATAAAAGATGTACTTCATTACGGTGATAATGTAGTATGACATATTACGCTTTCGTCAAACAGGTAATAAACAGCTCAAAATTTATAGGCCAAAACAGGTAGTAAACGGGTATATTAATTCGAATAAACATAAGGTACACGATGTCATTGAACGATTACAATGGAGCAGTGCCATTGGTGGGGAGAGCTGTCTTCAGAGGCCCACAGCTGTATATTGGATTTTTACCCAAACATGTATCAGCTGCGGCCCTCTCATGAGGGTCATCATAGGCGGTCTATAAACGGGCTACCTTAACTCATTTCTATACGGGGTCTTCACTAAATTAACACACTGGGCTCGAATTCACGACCTGCACAGTCGATGCTCTTTGTTAACCGAGCCTCTGCGGACCCTAATTTATTCATTTTCAGAAAGACAAGACATTCCAAGAGCGACTTTGGATGTAGATATTTGAATGTAGAAAGCCGTGTATGGATTATCTTAAAACATATTTTTAAAAAGAAATAAAAATAATAAACGAGTAAGCACAAAAGTTTACCGCTGAATGTTCAATATAACATTTTTATAACGAGTTATTTTTTGACACCCAAAAAATCAGAATTTTATGTAGATTCCCGTACGCCTATATACGGTTTTAATCAACTTTTAAGCAGTACTTAAAATTAATTGCCGCATTATTAAAATAGTTGGGTCCTCATAATTCAAACACTCATTAGCTTGTATTATATTACACGTATTGGATAAAATCGTATAACCTACTTTGTCAAATTGCCGAGCATAACATAAATATATAATAATGCTCATTTAAAAATGTAATTATTATATTGTAATTATAAATTTTATTACGATGAATATTTTACGCGAGCTTTATGATATTATTTCAATTAAATGCCTGGTAGAAAAGGCGCTCGATGAAACGCTGTGTTCGGCCATAATACGCTCATTTAATGGTTTCAAAACACAAAATAGCTATACTATGGTCAAAATCAGCGTTTTATCAAACACGATTTCTACTTGGGAAATGTTTTGAGAGAACGATAAAGAAACGAGTGTAATACTCTTGTCTAATACCTTTTTTTTTATCCGTGCAGATTTTTTTAACTATTACAGATGCAGCATATACTTTTAAAAATCGAGACGCAAAAAATAATTTAAAAAAAGACCAACAAAATAAGTTGAATTTAGTGGGAAAAAATAAGTATTAAAGCACGATTAAGAGAGTAACATTAAAACGCATACACGTTAAAGTTAAATCGCTGTTGACGTAATAAAGCAGTTACGAGTAGTAGTGAGTTAATTTCAGAAAATCGATTTTCGATCAAGACAAGAGGGAGGGAAAATAATATTTCTAAGCTTTTCAATTATACGAGAGAAGACTATTAGATCATAATTCTGGCAGTACGGTAAACCGATTTAAAAGCATTTTCATCCGGCCTTATATGCGTCGAAAATTATTTTGCACTCTATCGGCTTGCTCCCTCCCTGTCTTCCTCTCCCTGTCCGCAGCCCTCATCGCCAACTTCCTTGCCCCAGCAGCCGTAATTTTCTTTAAAATCAATTTAGCCCACTTGATAAGCGAACGAATAAAAAAAGAAATGATAAAACTGTGTGCTTTAAATCTACTCATATGAGAAAAATAAAAATCCATTAATTCTCGACGAAAGTAGAGTCGAAGGAGCTTAAAAATAGCAAAGCACAATACTAATAGAGATACGATGAAGATGCGAGAAAGAAGAAAAGCCGCCCGAGCCGCGAGAAGGACTAGTATATGGTATATATGTACAAAAAGCCAACGCAGCGTTGTCCTTGAGAAATAACGCTATTGAAGAGGCCGAGGGGCTAGAGAGAGAGAGGATGTGGTGTGGTTCAATCGATAAAACGGTTAAATTTGCGGCGTGCTCCTCGTCATATTCTCGTTCGAGTGACAGGAGGAAAGCTGCCTCTCGAAAAAGTCTGAATCTGTGTGCCGGGGTTCTTGTATAACTGCAAACAAACAATTTGGGGCCAGGGAACAGGGCTGAGAGTTCGTTTCGCTCGGCACGCGGCCGCTTAATTGCTGGGAAAATCGGGAAAAGGAAGCTCTTGTTCTGGGCCAAGAGCAGCAGCAGCAGCTGCAGGTGAAAGGGAGCGAGAGAGGGAGTGGGGGGGCTGAGAAAGAGATTTAAAGGGCGTGAAAAGGTTGGGGGGAGGTCGGCGTATAACGAGGCTTAACGAACGACTGTTTGCTGGACTGTGGCTGGAGAGCCGAGTCCGAAAGTATATTTCGCGAGGGAGGCGAGTGCAGTCGGGGCCGGGTCGAGCGGCCGCTTTATAGGAGAGCGAATGATTTCGCGGAGGAGAGCAGCAGCCGTCGGGATGTGGGCGACGCGGAGGGACTCGTCTGATGGGGGCAGGCGGACTGAAGGAGTAGGAGGGTATAACGGGGGCTGGTGGTGTATTAGCACGAGTTAGCGCGAGTTCAGCGGGGGATAATTCGCTTAATTTACTGAAACCGACGTGAGTGCTCCGAGAGGGGGGGGGGTGAGAGCTCGGCTGGCCCAGTCTCTCTCGCTCGGTCGACCCTGGGCTGACAGTGCTGCGGGGAAGGGGAAAGTGGAGGAGGAGGAGGACAGTAACGGCCTCGACAGCAGTTGCGCGACGCGTTGCAGTTGTAATGGTCGTTTGTAGTTGAATGGCCCTCGTGACGCCGTGATTGTCTGCCGTGACGAGGGCCTCTTACTTTCGATTGAGATTAAAGCATCAGCCACAGCGGCGCCGGCTCTGGAGCATACTCTCCCCTGGCACTCTGGCACGCGCTCCTCCTCCCCTGCCGCGCTACTTCGCGAGCTCTTGGCTCCACGCCTTTCGCCCCCTGTCTTTATCAAAACTGACTTTAAACGACGTGTGCCACTCTGAGAAAGACTCCTGGCTCTCTTTCTCTCTCCTGCGGATCTACAATCCGCCTCCCTATTGCATCATATAACACGTCCTCTCTGCCAACTAACCTCCCAAGCTTTTTCGACTTGCATTAATTTTCCACTTCATCCTTTGCGATAGAAGAATTTTCTCACCGATGCCCACGACAGTGATAAAGTTTTCTGAGAATTTTTTTATCCAGATCCCTGAGATTCTGCTTTATATTATGAAATTACATTTTTTCAGATATTTTCTTTTCCATTATTTGTAATAATGTGCAGATCACGCGGTCTTTGAATTTACAACACAATTTCAGAGTTGCAATAATTTTTTGAAATATTACTGTTACCCGTCGATTTTCATAAGATATTTATACCGTTATATCATGCGGACGCGTTGAAAATAATTTCAACGTTTAAAAGGAATCGTATAAAATATAAAATTTGTACGCACTTTTTATTCTTGTTGAAAATTATTAATATATGTTTTATAGCAAAAGGAATATTTTTTAATCTTCTACTTGTTAAAAAAATTTAAAAAATTTTAATTATTTTCTAAAGAAGTTATTAATATTTTAAATATTATATTTAAAAAAAATTCGATATAAACAAAGTTTAACACAAATATTTCTGGTACGGATCCAACCATTCAAAAGACACAGATCTGTCATTCAAATTTTTTTAATGAATTTTTCATAACTAAAATTTACATCTTTATAGACGACAATGATATGTTTGCATGCGTGCACATAACAAAAAAAGTAAAATACTCTAAAAATAAATATTAAAAATAAAAAATTTGCGTATTCACTATTTATTTTCGAAACTTGACATCAAAGAAAAAGTTCTGAGCAACTTTTTCAATTAGAAAAAAAAGAAAACACGGTGAAAAAAAAGAAAGAATAAAAATAAAAAGAAGAAATTTCTAACTAGATCTCCATATTTTTTATGGAATTAAAGCACGGCTTCATCAAATAGTCGATGTTGAAGTTTTTGCAATCCGCAATCATATTTTCTTGCTATAAACTTTTCTACCTTGCCACTTTCTGATTTACTTTTAATCAGAAAGCGTGTTTAATGAAAGATTGCGAGCCAGTATCCCCGGCTATTTGAAATATCTCCAGCTGCGTTTCCTCGGTTATTTTAGAATATCCAACTATAAAGCAACATTTAATAAAATATCGTAAGGTTTCTCTCGATAACTGCACGGTTTTTTTTTATCCATACGCGCTTGTAACTTGTCCTTATTGCTACTGCGTGTTCGCCGTGTTTATCTCCCAAACATGCTGCCCGTACGCGTTATTTAATAAATCATATAATCAAATTTTAGAAAGTGATTATTGCGATATAACGTTACCCTGCTACACTGCTTCAATTTAAGCCTTTATTACACATATGAATATTAATAATTTATATTTTCAATCAACAAATTTTGAATAATCAAGCCCTCAATGGTAAATATTATTTTTCGACGAAAGTATACAATTATTGAATATGTTGGTGTTATTGATCGATTTGTAATCGTAAACGCGTGAAGAAATAATGACGATAGCGAGATGACGCCGTAAAGATGAGTTTGAAAGTCTAGAGTTTTTCAAAAGCTGCAAGGAAACTAAAAGAGAGACCGAGAGGTGTACCTGATGCAGCAAGTGGGTTAAATGAGAAGGAGAAGGAGGAGACTGATGACGAGGATGAGAGGAGATATAAGCTGTAGGTAGTGGTGAATTGTTAATCTAACGTCAGAGAGAGAGTATAGGACAATGTTACGTCGAGAGCTGGCTCCATCGGCTAGGTCTGTGTTCACTTGAGCATTATCGGAGGACGGGGGGGGGGGCAATTAATTATCCAGCCGAGGCCTTGTGTGTGCTTTCTTAAGAGCACGTGGAATTGGCACGCGTGCGCGCATTTGGCATCTACGTCTCCCTGCAAGGGCTTCTCTCCCCGGCAGCTCCGCAGCTGCCTCAACGTCGTCTGGGCCGTCGTCGTCGTCGTCGTCGTCATCGTCGGCGGCTCGCGCGCCGAGGCGACAGTGCGCGCGGGCATGCCATCGCGATTTCCCTCGCACAATGCGCCCCATTCTCCCTGCTGATAGATATATGGCTGTAATTCCACCGAGTCCCTCAGCCTCCCACCGCCCCGTGCGGGCGCCCTGTTAACCGGCGGCAGCTATATTAACCCCCCGGCATGACGGCGACGACTACAACTGGTGCCGATCATTACTATGCCTTATATCGGCCTAGCAGCGGGAGGATGAGAGGGAGCTAGCCCCGGCTGCTTTCGCGCGAGCGCGGTAGGCATGTGCACGGGAGCGCCAAAGCGAGGCGCGCTGCGGCGGCCACCGGGAACGCGGGCTCATTGATTCCGGGAGGCGCAGCTGCTGCCGCTGTTGCTGCCGCTCTGCTACTAGCTACTGCCACTCGGGCTCGGGGCTCCTTCGCCATCTGCGGTATCTGTAGCGAGGCGCGTCACATACGACCGCGACTCTCGCCTATAACCCCCCGCCTCATTCGCTTGCCCCCAAGTGCGGGGATCGCGCATTCATCGGCTGCGTAGACTCCACTTTGACTTCCTGCTCATGCGAGAGAGGCAGCGGGAGAGATTATATTGCGCGATTCTCATCCGAAATCACTTGGCGGCTGGATTAAAAAATTGCAGGGGCCCCTCGGCTGACCCTCTCATCGACGGGCTGAAATCCGGCTTGGGCGCGCTCGAGCGCGGCCCGGCGGCAGTCTAGCCCCTCCTGCTCCTCCCGCCGCCCCCCGAGGAAATGAAGTTTTCCACCAAAACGGAACTGCGTAAATCGATCGGCCCGATTTTTTGCAATCTTTTTTTTTTCGTTCGCCCGAGAGAGAAAGAGAGATCCAACCGTGGGCGCAGTATAGTTCCTGTCCGTTGCTTACCACGTCATGGCTTTGAATTTCAATAAAGCTCAGAACGGAAATATCGCGGCGAGCTTTATCAATAAGTTTCAAATTTCAGTAATACAGTTTGCCGGATCGAATTCAAATCGACGTTGCAGTTATATTTTTTGCCCCCTCCAAATTTGCAACATCCGATGCTTTATACTTTGGCTTCTCTCGCCCTCGCATGATACGATGCTAAATAATGTTGGTGAAGAGAGAGAGAGAGAGGGAGAGAGATACACGCAATGCTGCAGCGTCACGCGGGAGTTTAGCCGTGTGTTACGGCTAATCCCTTTCTTAGGCTCGTTCTAAGCGGTAAATATCGCGCTAACTATGCAGACATAGGCCTCTCTCGCGCGCACTGCGGGATTTATCATTGAAACAGATGTCGCTATTTCTGTCGCGACTGTTTAATGTACACACCTTACCTGCGCGAAACTTTTCCTCGAATTGTTCTCTCGAAATTTTCGTCTGATAATACCGTCTCTCGTGTATAGGCTCGTAACACTACTGCATTAACGGATTTTCAGGCAACAAAAATTCAAATTTTCCTATCGCCCGTTAATGCGCTTTTCCAACGTTTTACTTGTAATCCGAAGAATCTTTATTTCAACGAGTTGTTGTGCGTAACCTTTTAATAAGCATTGGAATGATTTTATACGAGTTTTTCGTTTGTACGTTGTTTTACTTTTTTCGACAAATAACATAAAAGTATCCGTACATGTGCGTAAAATACGGAAAATAAGCTTTTAATTGTAGCGAATTAACATAGCACAAAGCACGGAAATTCCGTAATTTTTTTTCGACCAGCAAGCTACAAAGAAAATTTAGCAAAGTCACGCGAAATTCGAATCGCCAAAATTCCCTGTCTACCAAAGAAATGGATTAAATTTTGAAATAATATTGAGTAATTATAAGTACAAGGGTCAACGATTCTTCGGAATCTTTCGGAAAACAAGTCTATTTTTCATTATTGTCTTAGTTGACAATAACAAAGTCGCTAATTTCGATTTCGCGACAGCTGTCTCTGAGAATATTAAAAATAACTCAAAAACTGAATGGTACATTTCAAGTTTGAACGATCAGCTGTCCATTGTAACCGGCTGAGATGAGTAAGTTTATACATCAAAAGCTCTAATATTCAAGAGCGGTGAAGATGTAAATCCGAGGAGATTTATGCAGTGACTATGTGGAAGGGGGAGGAGTCAAGTCGGAGCTCGTTTTAAAATTGTCCATTAAAATATATGGTCGAGGACTGTCGGGGGATATCTTGGAAAGTATAAATACAAGTAGCCTGGCATTCAGCGCTGTAGTTTTCCAGAGGCACTTGAAACTACAGCAGTAGGCGAAAGGCTATATACGGCCGCGAAGCTGTTAAGGCGCGTTTACCTTTTGTGGCGGAGCAGTGTCGGCTGGCGAATCAATCTTCGCGCGAAGCCCGCTCCGGCTGCAGGCCCGTACTCTTAACTTTTTTTACGATTCGCTTTTATAGAAATTTCGCAAGCACTTTATTCTTACGCCCTGGCAATTGTTACGAATGATGTGGAAAATTTAAGGAGCTCCCAGAGAAATTTAATTAACTTTATTGCACATCCCCTCGAGGCTTTCTCTCTCTCTCCCTTCCGCGCACTCCCTCTATCCTTTTTTCATAAAAAAATTATTTGTTGGTCAATAAATTTGAAGCGCGTTAAAAAGAAATAGTAATCAACAGGCACTTAACTTCATACATTTTGATAAATTTCCGCGGTGCTATAAGTAAATTGTACTTGCAATCTTGCATATTATCTGTAAATTAACACGAACTGGAGTTTATTATAAATATATTGGGAAAACCAATAAAAAACTCGGTGAAAAGTGAAAAGTTGACAATGTTAAAAGAACGAAAGTTGCGAATAATGTCGGTGTGGTAAAATAATGCCGAGACGATGCATTAGTGATGGCGATACTGAAATAGGGGAAAAGACAGAGGAAGCTTTAAAAAGCTGGAGATTCGGTCGCGGGGGTGGGGGGCGGTGCGCGCCGAGTAATTCAATTGTTGGGAAATGAATTTTCTTACACGTCTCACTTGATCCAGATGAGCCCTTGAAAGCACGAGTCGCTTTTGGCGCGACGTTTATTGAGTGTTTACCGACCTTGTTTCAGCAGCAGCGGCAGCAGGCCCCCCGCGCCGGAGTAATTATGCTCTCGAGAAGCAAAGTGTTATACGACTACAGGCCGGAAGGATAGCGAGCGAGCGCGCGTGCCCGCTTCGCTGTTGGAAACTCAAGAGAGAGAGAGAGCATTTGAGAGAAAAGCCGAGGCTTATGTCATCGCAAAAACGAACAGCATGACTAAATTTTAATGAAATATATCAAATTCTCAGCGAGATTTCTCCGAGCCTGCTGAAAAGCTAACGTAGAGCCGTTGGCTTTACTCTCGGCTCCCCCTCCCCCCCACTACCAGCAAAACATCACATTCTTCGTTTCATCTCTTGCTTCCCTCCAACTTATTATTACGTATTATTCTTTTCCGACTCTTCGCAATTAAGCTCATTTATTATAGCATTAATATTAATATTGTATCTTTATTATTACAATAAACAAGTTGCGGCTACGCAATAAAATATCTTTGCTGCCCTTATAAAAAAACGTATAGGTAAATAACTAAATCGCGTTGAGAGAAATATAGGCGGTTCGCAGTATAAGGCTGGCAGGTCTGATTATTCCTGATTTGGAGGCATAAGTTTTCGTAAGAGGCTACGTCTTGAGCGAGATTTCCTGTTCTTGTTAAACGATCATTTCGTCTGCTTAGGGCCCCGGCTGGAAAACATCAACGATGTGGATCTCGAGTTTGTATATGCGTGTGTATGTGTGTGCGTGTGTGTGACCTCTGGAACCAGGTCATGCAAGGGAGAGAACGTCTCCTTTTCTATCGCAGATCCTTCCGCAACGATAAATTCTGTCGTTGACAGGATAACGATCGAATCGATGCCAACTATATACGCATCCGCACTTACGTCTCGAGCTTTGCTGACGCTTATACTTTTTCACCTCTTCTTTGAACATGTCTTTCGGAAAACAAATAAAAATAAACTATATTTGTATGTCGAAAGAAGCTGTAGGGATTAAGTTTTTATAACGCAAACAAAATGAGGGTTTTTTCCTATTGTACACAAGTAAATTATCACTTCTAAGATTATTTGCATTTAATTGTAATTATACGATTGATACTTCCAGATTTTTAAGGAACATTTTTATTCTAGTATGGAATTTTGAAAGCAATATCATGCTTGAAAAATATTCATTCAAAAATAGACAATCCTCCATCTCTCTCTCTCTCTCTTTCTCTCTTATTCTCTGGTAAAAATATCGACTAAAACGTTAGCCGTAAGGAGATTGTTTCGTTGCAAGAAAAGAACTTTGTAAAATAGGACGTAACGCATGCTTCTCACAATCGCTCATTCGTAACAAGCGGAAAATTAGCTTCGTGCAAGAAACAGATTTACTTGCCAAGGCTGAAATGTTCTTGTACCGAAACCATTATTTACCACACTTACTGCAATTAATTTTTTTTTATTTCACTTTTTTTCTTTTGCCTGGCTAGATAGACACACCGCAGTATCGTTTCGGCTTCTCTCCGGGTTTCATTTATTCTCGCGGCCTATAAAATTCCCCGCGCAGAGAGAAATAAGAATTATTCACTCTTTTCAGAAACGCTAAAATCCGAATTTTACGTCTGATGAGTTACTTTATTTTGTCGTATTTCTAAAAATATGCAAATGACAAGTTTAATTTTGTTTAATTTTTTTCAATTTTCCCAAACAAATGTTGACTGTCCCTAATAAATTATCTTATTCGTGTTGATCACAAAACAATTATCAAGAAATAATTCATTTAGTATATTTATTTTAGAATATAAGTTAAATATTACGTACAGCTATTCAGTAGAAAATATAGTTTGATAAAAATATAACCTTGACATGTTACCACTGATTGAACTTTTTAGCTCTGCACTGTCTACATAAATTTTCTGACTCATTTAACACATTAAACCAGTTGGAATTCGGAAAATCCAATTTCCTTGGAATTTCCGTTTCGATTTCTACTCGACCATGTCTTTAATAAGCGTTTGAATGAAATCTAGGATTCGGTAAGGAGCCATCTCTCACTTTTTTCTTATAAACCAAAAGTTATTCGTTTTTTGTTTATAAATTACGTGCAACATCAGGAGGAAGGTAATTTTTATTTGATATTCAAATAGGTCCTAAAATTACTGCCACTTGCTACACTTTTCGATAAAAAAAATTAATCAGATGTACATGGTTATTTGAGAAAAAGTCGTAAATTTTTGAAAATGACATGCTCTTTAAGTGTTGAAATACTTATTTAAACAATTTAATCGATAAAAATATAATTGATTTTTTCACATTTAGATACAGAAGTTATTTGTTTAATAAACAATTAATAATCACAAATGAAATGATAATTTGTAAATACAGACGAAGGCCGAATCGAATGAATGTTGAGGACAGTCGATGAAAGTAGGTAATCTTCTGACAATGATGGGCTTATAATGTCTGGTGAAGCATTTTGATCAAAGTTACTGCTTTGACTACATATTATTATATGTTTTACCTAAATAGGGGTAGACAAGAAAAACAAATTGCCAACAGTTTATGTCAACACGTAATAAATATTATTAAGGTAATGTGTAATAAAAGCTAGCAAGCTGAGGCTATTATTTTATCCTTTTTCGTCCTTGGATACAGTGATTACGTGCATTACCACAAGTACCTTCATCTTAAAAACAAGATATTGTAAAACGGTAAAGCTTGTAATCCTTGAAAGCTTCGAAATAATTCAAATAAATTTGAAAAAAAAACAGAGTCAATAAATGCTGGAGATGTGAAAAAGACGATAAAGCAAAGATCTTGTTCTTACAAGAGCAGCAACAACAAGAACATTACTTGGACTTCCACATTTTTTATTCGGTCAATTTGGAAAAGCCTAGATTCGTGGCTGTATATCCAAGTGGTGAACAGGCAATCTCGGGTCGGAACGAACGGGAGATAGGAAAGACAACGCTGGGAGATGGTTGAAAGGAGAGAGAGAGAGAGAAAAAAGAAGGAAAAAGAAAAGAGAGGAGATATCTAGCGAGGGTGTAAAAGCGGCATAGATAAACGGATGGGGAAGACGCTTGAGATGGCTGGGGGGAGGACGAGGGTCTGTGGCGCCCGAGGAAAGGGAACTGCTGTCTGTTCGACCCTGAAAGAGCGAGAATTCTCTTGTGTCCCTGTAGGATTCGTCATACTTTGATCAAACGCAGTAGATTTACACTGGTCCCATTTCCTTTGGCCCTCGGCTCTCGACTCCCCCTCCTCGTTTTCTTTGAACTGCAGCCCTGACGCATCTTAGGCATTTCACTCTTCTTATTCAACGTCTCTCTCTCTCTCTCTTCCTCTCAATCGTCTCCCCCTTGCGCCTCTCTACTCATATATACATAAGTGCACTGCTGGATTAACACAGTAGCAGTTGAAGAGAGCAGCCTCTTCGTGTCCCTCGTTGGACGTGAATGTGAAAGCCCGCACGAGATTATAGGCCTGGCAAACGAATAAATTGGCTCCAGCGGAACGCGAGGATAATCTGAAAGCGAGTCGCACGCTTGTTATTATTATTATTCTCGGGAGCTGCTTCTACTCCCCCTCACTTAGACGATAGCCACTGGCTTAACTGCTACATCGATACACGCAAGAGTAATGTTATATATGAGACTTTTCTCGGCTCTCCTATGGCTGTACTGCTTTATATTCCTTCTTACCAAATTACGAGGCCATCGTCAGTTTTACGAGCATAAATTTTGCCTCAAAGCAATTCTCTCTATACGTGCTAGATGCTGTGCGCGCTTCTTCCTACAACTTTATTATATCACTCGCAAGATATCTGTTAATGCCCTGTGTTTATCCAATTTCAGAATTGAGATTTGGAGTAAAATATTACAGCAATCCTGGTCTCAATGCAATTAGAAATAAAAATAATAAGAATATACTTTATTTTTTGACTTTATACCTTTTTTTAGTTGACGATTGGAAATAAGGCATTTGCAGATGACGCTACGAGTGTGCACAAACGCTTGAGAAAAACAGTAAGATGGAGAGTGAGAAAGCAGGCGTGTGTAGAGAGACAACAAGTAATAGCGAGCTTTCCAAGTTGGGTTGATATTATTTTATTTTTACGAAAATAATCAGTGTTATCGAACTGCCGAGTTTACCTAGCCAAGTTTGACGCTGCTTTCCTAAAATATTTTGAAGGACGCCTGGATTTGTTTGAAAACAAATCTTAAGATAACGTTTGCTCATAGTTTCTTGCGTTAATAAAACTTGTAAATCATCCTGGAACTAATAAAGTTATCGTTCAAATTTTAAATTAAGTTTTCTCTCAATATTTTTTTAAGCTTTTCAATATATTTGAAGAATAATACTCTTTAATTACAAATGTAATTTATGATTTTGAACAATATACGTAATACCCACACTTGTATACATGTTTATGTAGCTTAACGTTAATTGCTGCCCGTTTCATTGCAGATTCAAGTGTACGGCTTCAACGCAGAGCTCTACCACAACATGAGTGAGGCTCAACACAAAAGTCAAGGCCTCGTCGCAATTTCTCTCATGGTTCAGGTAATATTGTTTGTTGATAAATAATTTTTGCAATGCCCGCCGCAGCGGGAGAGACAGGGCCGCAAAAATTGACTCAAGAAGCTGTAATTGCTTAAAATGGAGTTTGAAAGCGAATTAATATTTGAGTTTATTTTATTTCAATATGTGCTTATCTGCCCGGGCAAATTTACTGCCGGCTAGGAGATGAAAGCGAAATGTATATCAAAACTTATCTTAAAGAAGACCAAAGTGCTTTGACGACTAGGTTGAGTTAGCCTATTTCTTATGTCTCTTTGGCAGAATGTCTCTCTCTCTCCCTCTCTTTCCATAACTACCAACAAGTTTAAAAAATATTTCTCATTAATGACGTCTCTGTAGGGCGACTTAGTCTAAGTGAAGCTCTAGTGCGTATTGATAATTTAAAAAGACTAACTTCTCTTGACACTTTAAAAAGCTTCCAACTAGTACCGGCCCAAGATGATTTATTTAAATAAAATAACGACAAGCTTTGCATTTAAACAATTAAAAAATTACGTTTTAATATTGAATAAAAATATACATTTAGTTAGTGTTTACATATCTTTGTTTATTTATTACATTTCGCAGCGTTAAAAATAGTTTCGAACGCCCGACTATTGTGGAAAAAAACGCGACGCAATAAGTATTGTAGAAACAAAAAAAAACAATAAAAACTGTAGACAAAAGTGAACAAATGTATACGAGTATTTGTAACCGAGTACAAGGGTATTTAAAAGGCGCAAGAAAAGGCAAAATCGGATATTGCAATTACAAGCGCGTCTATCGAGAGGTGAAATACTCGCGAAGCAGTAGCAGAGCAGCATCAGCAGCAGTGCAGCGGGGCAGAGCCGGGCCTGTTGCGCCCCCCTCAGTGTTTTAATCAATTACACCGTTAGCCGAGAGTGGAGAAAAGTTTGCCGCGGGAAAATGCTTGGGGGAGGGTGGGCTGACTGGGGGAGCATCGTCGGGCGTAGAGGGGAAGTGCCGAGGGCTTAAGCATAAACAGTGGGCGGACTCGAGGAGTGGGGGGCGTGGGCGCGGGTGCGCGGCCGCGTTTAATGACTACAATTACGCGGACCCATGTTTCTTCTCGGCGCCCGGCAGCCGCTATATAGCCGGATGTGGACGCGCTGCTCCAGCGGCAGCGGCAACCTCCTCCTCTCTTCCTTCGCCAACCCCCCGTCGCAAATTTGCCGAGTTTACCTGGCTGAGTTGCGGCGCTTGGCCTCAACAAAGACCAAGACGAACCTGCTTACACGTGAAGGCCCCGACCCCTTCCTCCTGCTCCATCGCTTATTTACATCTTCGGGTTGCGAGCTCTGTGGTTCGCCCGCGCCGCCCCGGATATTTATGTATCTTGGACATTTTCGACTTTCTGCGGATCAAATGCGTGACAATTCATTTCATTTTTCTATGATTTTTTTTATGATTATTCTTCAATCAACTGATGCACGATTATCTTTTATTACTCTTTCAAACGATTTTTGTAGGTTTTATTTTATAGAAATTAAAATTGTATAAAATTAATTGCAAAAATGAATTGTGAATACGGCAAAACGCGGATAAAAAGTCAAGATTCCTTTTCACGAGGAGTAGCTGCATCAAGTTGAAACAGATGATAAGACGGTGAGCTCATAGCGACACGCTTATATAGGCTGAAGAGCCGTTGGAGGGGGCGTCAGCGGGGCCAAAGTAAAATCGTTCTCGCTCCAACTCTTCAAAATTGATAATCGCGCGTTGGGTTTGAAAGCCGCTCACTTGGGGCTAGCACGTGTCGTCGTGCATTTTCGCGCTATATACGGCGCTTTGCCCGCTGCTAGAGCGAGTTTAAGGCGGCTTCAAAATAATCAAGCCTCTCCTCGTCAAGCCTGCGCTTGATGACATATTTGGGTCGATGCTCGGCTTTCCCTTAAGCAAAGACAGACAGAGAGGGAGAGGGAGAGCATAAGAGGGGGTGGGATAAGGGAGGAAGATAGAAAACGAGTCACTGGCGAAAGAAAAAAAAGAACCATGGGGGGAGGGGAGAGAGAAGCGAGTGAGAAAAAGGAGATCGGCCAGAGGCTGAGAAGCAGGCGGCGAGGGTGGTCGAGCTTTGAAAGCGAGCGAGAGAAGTTTCTTTTGTTTCGGAAAGGAATGCTCGCTCTCACTTTGACAAGTTGACAAGTTGGAAACTTG
>JAPYYQ010001873.1:0-26437 GCA_030522585.1 Anagyrus pseudococci
GTATACGATTTTTCATGCCTGCGCCGCCAGAAAACGGCAACTCCCGGCCGCGCAGCGGCCGGGAAGTTGCCGCTTTCTGGCCGCAGGCATGAAAAAAAAAAAAAACAAAACAAAACAAAACAAAAACAAAAACAAAAAAAAGAGGGAGAGCAAAAGAATGAAAAAAAGAAACCAAGATACTTGGTTTTACGATAGTCTTGGAAAAGTGGCGTGCTCTCCGAGTTCAGAGAAAGAGAAAGAGAGAGAAAGGTGGGCAACGCAAACGATCGATGCATCGCGAGCAGGAGAATTCACGCGCGTAATAAAGTCGTGCTCGCGTGCGGCCAATCGGTCGATCTCGAAACTCATTGGCCTATTACGTTTATTAGCGAGAGAGAGAGAGAGAGAGAGAGAGAGAGAGAGAGAGAGAGAGAGAGAGAGATGGAGGGAGGGGGAGTGAGCCTCGGGCTTTAAGAGCGTACTTTTTCCAATCTCGAAGCTTATACTTTCTCGCTCGCTAGCAAGGAGCTTTACGACACGGCCTCGGGGGGGATGTATAGTGTACGCCGTCGCTTGATGCGGGGCCGATTAATTTTCCGGAGCGCTCGGTGTAAAAGAGCGCGAGATGTTCCGGGGTAGAGTCGAGCGTGGGAAGGGGGGGCGATAATAAAGATGAAATTCATGGATAAATGAAGCTTTAATGCAGGAAATGCAAATAGAGCTCTTCGACGGATGCCTGTTCTTGTGTTTTTTTTTCTATTCCTCCTTCCGTATCGCGTGAATTATATCTTAATGCTGAAAGTGGATTATTACCTTTTCTTTTTTATCTTCCTGTTTTTTATACATCGCGCACACGGCGCACGAGCAAGCGGGGACAAGTTCAGGACTTGATTATGTCCGCTTCTTTCTTTTATCGATATTTTCTATATTAATGCTCTTTATGGTCTCGCGGATGTCGAGCTATAAATAAGGAATAGCTGGCTGTGATGAAAAAGCTATTAAAAGACTATTGGATCATTTATCTGTTTGAGAGACAAAAATTGCGCCGAGCGCGGCAAACGGGCAACTTATTATATATTTTTAATTAACACCGAGAGCTTGACCGCCCTCGCTGTATATAAATAATTTATATCGTTGATAATTTTGCCGTCGAAAAAGAGCAAAAAACAAACGACAATAATAATGAACCACCGCACATTGTAAATTAAGCGTTTCCGGACAACAAGCGCGCAATAAAGCTCATGTAGGGCGTGGAGATGTATTAAATTTAATTTCGGGGCTGCAATAATCTCGTAAACGACATACAAATAAACGAACTTGATGACCGCTTTAAGAAAAAACGCTAAACGTCGCGCGACAGTTTCGTAAGATACGTTATATAAGGCAAAAAAAAAGAAAAAAAAGAAATCAATACGATTACAAAGCTCGCGCTGTAGAACGCGACTGACAATAATGAGATATTACATTGACTATGTGTGGCAAGAGAGAAAGCGAGAGAGTGAAAGTGTATACTCGGTGAGGCTACGGTTGTGCTGTAAGGGGTCAGAGGATGCAAGGGAGGGGGGGGAGTAGGTTTAGCAAACAATTTTGCCAACTATTTAATCGATAAAGAGCTGAGGATAGGGCAGGCTGTACCAATATTTAGTCCAGGGCCGCGTGCGCAAGCTTTTGCGTCTTGCAGTCCCGGTTTCACGCCAGATTTCGCTGGCTTTGGGAGGCTCGTGATCAAGTCAAATAAACGAAAAGACCTCGTTAAAAGATCAAGTTTGCCCCGCTGCCGCTTGCGCTCGCGGATCACGCGATGGTCCGGCGATATATGGATCCGTTCTATACACGTCGACGCGCAAGAGAGTACCGTGCGGTAAGCCTTTCGTTAACGGAAATTGTTGCGCGAGCTTGCGAAGACGCCGCCAACGGACTTTTCGTTCTAGTCTCCACCTGATCGCCATCAATATACATGTAACGTTATCTTCTTCGGATTCAGATCAAGTTGAACCTCGCTTACATCTGACCTCTTGGGTAAGCTTTCGGGGTAGTGGGTTACACAGAGCGCGGCAGTACTGAAAAACGACACGTGACTGTGACACTTGACTTGGTTATTTTTTGTCTTCTCTTTCGCACATACATAAAGGCTTAACCTTCGTCTCACTTCTGCACTGCTTCCTTTGGAAAATGCTCGATATGTGCTTGTAATTTACGAGCCGTAAGGGCAACGCGGCTGCAATTTCATTTCCCTCTCTCTCTCTCTATCCCTTATTCTCTCTCGTATATCAAGCGCGCCTGGATACACGCTGTTGCCCGATGAGCGTAAAATCGACCTTCGCCTCTTTGTAAAACAATAGCTCAACTCTCGACTCTCGCCCTCTTATTTGAGCCTCGCTCGTAATTAAGAATTCAGTATCAGTCGCGAGAGAGAGAGAGAGAGAGAGAGAGAGAGAGAGAGAGATAGAGCCTTGTTACCGAAGGACGGTTATTATCGATTGACTAATGATGACGAATATATCACCGGCAATGTCAAGAGCGCATAGCTGAATATGATTATTTTTTTTTAAAGTTTACGCAGGCATTAGCTAACGGCCAATTTCCTTAAATATTCAGAAAAATTCAAACTTGCCTTCTCGAATGCAATTTTTTCTCTCCTTATTCGCAAACATTTACAATGGAGGGTTATATATTTGAGCTTACAATTTTGCATAGTTAAACATAATGTATTATTCACTTCGCCAAGATTGTGTACCGATTTAATGCGGATTAATCTGCCTTGAAGTAAAAAAAAAATAATAAAAAACAAAAAAAGTTCTCCAACGAAGCCAAATATATGCATTAGCTATTCTTTATTTCGGCAAAAAGAAGCTGTAGCTTAAATCATGGTAATTACCCGGAGGAGATTGTCAAAGAAAATTAACAGTTTTAATTATTCGCCGATATTCAATACGTCACATACCACAAAGATAATTAAGCTTTAAAGCAGATTAATGGCCGAGCTATATATTAATACTCAGCTTCATACTTAAATAATGCCGCAGTTATTCATTTTAACGAGTAATTATTACCGGCTAACGAGAAAAGCTACTAAAAAAATTTTTTTTCGGTATAGCGCTAAATTAATGCGAGAATTAAGCATAGAAAATGGCGCAGATAAGGCCAAAGAAGCTAGGGGAGGAGTCGGTGAGGGGCCTACAAAAAGAAAATAATGGAAAAATGAAATGAATAAAATAATAGGAGGGGGAGATAGCGCGGGAAAAGGGGAAAACAAAAGCGGGGGAGTGCAGGGAAAGCTCGTTTAGGTTGAGGAGGGAGAGGAAGATAACGCGTATATGCGAGGTGGAAAAGGCCGAAAGGGGACGGTCTTGGAAAAGCAAGCCGAGTAGTATAGGAGAGAGAGAGGCCGGGTCTCATTGACTTTTAGATCTGTCTCCGACGACTTTAATTATCGCGTTGCAAGGATCCCCCGCCCCCTTTATCTCCCTCGCTCGCGTACCATTCCCATCCGTCTCGTTCGTGTTCCGCACACACCTCTATTCGCCATTCGTCTTTGTACGGGTCGTCTCTTTTTTCAAGCTCCACCACCCCCTCCTCCTCCAACTTCCTTTAGCTTCTTCTCTTTAGTTCTCGCTTTTTCTCTTCCGCCTTATCCCCGGTCGCTCCTCCATATACCCGCGGCGGCGATGTCTTACGTTGAATAAGTACGAATTTGCCAGGACGATTTTGTTTGAATAATGAGGGGGGGGGGGGGCGAGAGAGGGACCGAAATTATCCTGGATTCTTTTTCAAAAGTCTTCGCTCGATATATATATAGATAAGTATTGGTCTGGTAGTTGAAGCAGCGGCATATAGCCGAGGGGGGTGGTATCTCTTTGCCGATGACACGCTGAATGGATTTGAAAAGGAAGAAAATTTGTCACTGCATTCTCAATGGAATTATGTAATGACGAGGAGAATGAGAGAGAGAGAGACGTATAATCCGCGCTGGATTAAGAGAAAATGTCAGAGATGCGATGAATAGATGATGCTAATATTGCGGCTATATGCTCGAGGAGACGCATACTTTAAATTATCTCGACTGCACAGGCATAGCCCACGCGCACGTTGTTGAATCCGAAGCTTTTATATTCGTAGCATTGAAATTCAGCAAATTGACGCGAACACAATTATTTAACCCAAAAGAAAAAGAAAATTCTGCAACGTGACTTGTTGTCTATCAAAGTCGATCGAAAAGTAATTTGTAGAATTGGATAACGAGTAGACTGTTCTCCTTTAATACGAGCACTCGCTTCTCTCTCTCTCTTTTTCTCTCGGTTAGAGAGCTGTCGGCGTTCGAGAGACTCGTCTCAATGGCAGTTTTAATAACGGCTGTTCAAACACGGGGACTATCCAAGAGAAAGCGAGGCTCGCAGCAGCAAAAGAACGTTCTTATATTTATCAAATAAGCGTCGCTGACGGCGAGCAACGACAAGGCGCGGGGGAGCGTCGCGATACGCAATTATAAAAGGCGTACCGCTCCACTGGTATACCAGTCGACGCGAATAATCGATTCTCGATACTCGCGACCGTTTGTCCGCGGACCATCTCTCGTTTTGTTCCGACTGGACGTGTATACTTGTCAATGGCTGCATAGAGGAGTCTTTTTTTTTTCAAGTGAGGGGAGATGGATATGGAACGATCTTGGGGGAGGAGGAACGGATGGAAGGTCGGAAAAAGGGGAACGGCTCCTTTTGTGCGCCTGCCGGTTATTTCCTTTACCAGGCTGCCGACGCTTCCGGATATTAATTTTCCGAGCCTGCCTTTTGTTGCCTTCGCGCGCGACTTGCGAGCGAGCCTTCACTCTGAGGCTTGATCTTTTTCTCTCCCTCGCTTTCTCTCTCTCTCTCTCGTTTTTTCTCTTCAACGGCTTTGACTCGTGAAATTCTATGATACGTTTTGTTTCTCGTCTCGGCAAACTATTAACGAAATTCGCGTTTGATGACTTTTTATTTCACAAATAAACGCGTGATGTTTTTGTTTCAAAGCAAAACGCTCTTGGTAGTGCCACTTGGAAAAGAGAGAGAGAGAGAAAACGTCGTCTCGTTCTTAATCTGCCTTTTTAATTAGATTTATTCTTCTGTTTGCTTTTTTTTGCCTGAGCATCGAATCAACAGGTAGTTATTAAATAGTTACCGATGGAATGCGTCGAAGTATTTTCAAAGTCACCAAAACAATCAAGTATATCTCTAAAAAAAAAAAACGTTTTTCCTTCGTTACTCAACATTTTTCCGTATTCCCATAAAAATTAAATAAAAACAATCCCTGAAATTTCAATAATCCAATACCCTTGCCCCCGACCGCATGCGTAAACACGTTGAAAAAATGTTTCCTCGCGCCCTGACCCCAATGAAAATTATATCACTTATGCCGTCAAGTTGAACGCGTGACGTTGCGTTGCAATAACAACCACAACAAACCCTCGAAGAGTGAGAAGGCAGTCTATCGGGTTACTTCTCGATTCGATCAAGCTAAGCCCGCCCACTCACAGGCCAATATATCGGGGACTCTCCGGGGGCGGAGGGGGGGGCACAACATATCCGGTAACCCAACGCCATCTCGTAAAACTTAATTTACGTTGATGTACGCGCGGCGTCATCGAAAGAGAGAGAGCGGCATGAAAGAGCTCCAGGGGCGAGACAAGCCCGGCATTGTGAAGGGGAACAAAGTGAGGATCGGTTTGCAGGGCCAGCCGCGCAACAAAAGCGCTCCATCCCCGAAACGAGCTGCATTAATTATACTAATGAGGCGCTGATAATCGGACGTCCTATAGTCGCTCTCTCTCTCTCTCCCTCAGCATCCGACTAGGCTCGTTAGCGCGGCTTTTCGATTTCCTCTCCCGCCCCCTATTTTTTTTCGATGTTTGCGTGGGCATAAGCCGATAGCGACTGGCGGCGACTAATGCGTCGCTGATGATTTTTAGATTACCGCGGATGTGTATGTGTGTATATAGATAAAGGCGAGCTCGTTTTCCCCCGATGCGTTAAAATTGATTTTTAATTGCCGCAGACGAGATGATCCGATCGCATGGAATCTGATAGTGTACTCTCCCAGCCTCTGTTGACTAGAGCACAGAGCTCAAGATATAGCCCGATAATATTTACGTTCAGGAAACTCAAGATCGCTTTATGCGAATTGAATCAACGTTTATCGCATTACACGCTGGGATAAACATCGGCGGATAAAGATAATAAAAAAAATTGAAGGTTTTATATAAATGCGTAATCGAACAGAGCCGAGAGCGGATGGGTATACAATCGAGCTACGGCACGCGCGCCTAAAGAAAACAAGCACATTTCCCTGCCACGCGCGCGCGCTAAATTTTTCCAAAGTCGAACAGGGACAGGGAGGGGGAGAAGAGAGGAGGGGTTCGATCTGGCCGAAAAACACACACACACACTAATGTAATTTGGCGTTTTATCGACCAATAAAACAGCGCGCAGCCGAGGGGTAAACAAGCGCGCAAACCGCTATCTCTCTCCCTCTCTTAACATCGTAAATTGAGAAAAAACAAGGGCAAGGGGAGGAGGAAAGCTTGGCTGCTAGTCCAGTAGCCCCTTATAAACGTCGTCCTTCCATAACTCGATAATGTCTGTACGACTTGTCATCGGCTTCATTTATATTTGTTCGGATCCCCTCGTAGTTTAAAAAAATCGGCTCGGCGTGCAGGCTGTTTTGAGAGTGACCGCTGCAAGCCAGTGATTCTAGCTTAGCGCAGCAGGCGTGCATACATATAAAGCCATGTTTGTTCGAGCGATTTCGGCCGGTTAACTTTCCAGCAGCGGCCCCCCCCCCCCCTTGGAGCGCGCGTCAGCTAAAAAGTCTCGTCGGTATAGTATGCCCAAGGATAAATCTTGGCCGGATAAAACAAAGCCGGTAAGTCCAACTCTTTTTTCGCCAATCAATCTTAAAGGTTTGGCGGGGCGGAATGAAAAGTAAAATACGAAGCAAAAAAAAAAGAAGGAAAGGAGGGAAACACAAGACCGCAATTACGCAACAAACAGAAAAGCTCGCTTATAGCTGGGCAGCCGTGGAAAAGCTCCGGCAAAAATAACCTCGTTAATGGCTCTAGCACGCACCTACATCTCTCTCTCTCTCTTTCTCTCTCGCCTGGAGAGAAACTCCGATATATAAACATAAACAGCCGAGAGCGAGGCGCAAAGTGGAGCGAAAGCGTCAAGTCCAAGCCGACAAATACGAGCAGACAAAGCTACCGTGTGCGAAGGAAGGAGCTTCGAAATGCAGAAGGGGGGAAGGAGGAAGAGAGCTCCAGCCGCTTGGAAATTCCACGCTGCTCGGCTCTTTTCGATCTCTCCCCCGGCAACGCATATAACGCGGAGCCCCTCCCCCCCCCTCTCGCGCGCCGGATAACAGCTTATGCTGATGCTGCGGTCTTCCCGCCGCCTTATACGCCGCCAACCTGATTTACCGTCCCGTCATTTTTCATACGCCCATCGCCGCTCCTTCACCGGGCGCTTCCCTTTCCGCTCTTTCTCTCTCTCTCTCTTTTTCCCGCAAAAATCTCGCGAGAGACGGTGTTGCTCTCTTGCGAAATTTTTACGATGCTGCTGTGTAAAGCTACTGCTTACATTATATCATACACCTGCACCTGTGTGTGCGCGTCTGTTTTCGTTTAATTTCCTGCGCATTCCTCCCGGATTTTTCGTTGAATCTCCGAGAAGCGCGCGGCTTTTGAGCGATTCGAGCGATATGCGAGAGAAGCGCTATTGTAAGCGAATATCATAAGTGTAAAGGATAGAAGGGGCTCTGATTTCCAGGTGGCATTTTTGATATTTAAATTAACCAAAGCTAAAATTGTAATGCTCTAGCGTTTGTGTTTGTGCATCGAAGAACGCCGGTATACTGGCCAGACTCGCAAATAAAAATAATAAATTCCAGTCTCGAGCCCGCGGAGAAAATAAACAGCTTGCGAGTTATGTACTCGACGCAATTTCGAAAAACGTCGCGAGCGACTCTCGCGACGTAAGCTGAATTTCCAAGTCGCTTACGATTAAAATTCGCCGACTGGCAAAGTCGAGACGCGAACAAGCAAAGGACGACGCGCCTTCCAAGATGGACTTTTGTCCTTTTGCTTTTTCGGCGAGTAAGCGGAAGCCTCGTCTGCGAAACTAAGTTGCAGGGGAGCGCGCAGAGCAAGTACAGGCGAGAGTCTCTGAGTAAATGAAAACCGGCGGACTCGCTGCTAATTGCGAGTCGCGCGCGCGTCTACTTGCTAAGGAGGTCTCGCGCAGCTTTAGCCTCCTCTGCAGCGTCTTTATCCTAATCTCCTTCTGGTCTCTGCGGTAGTTTGACCATCCAACCGCGCGACTCGCTAATCGGAGATTAAAGATCGCATGTTTCTGATGCCTTATGTTTTAATGCTCTTCGTATAAGATCGACCCCTTTGTACGTGGTTTGGCAGATGTGTAGTACCATAGTGAAAGATAGATCTTTGGTCTGCAGCGTAGACCATCGCGCTGTAAAATCTTCGTCCAAGTTTTGTTGACACGAGTCAATAGATGTACAGAGAAGCCCCGAGCAGATCTCGAGCGAACAACAAGCTAGTTAGGCTCACAGTTCTCGCGGCTTTCCGTCCGTTCTTCTTTGCTCTTCGCTCCCTACACACAGCTCGCCATCGCGAACGTCGCGATTTCGAAACTCTATATACGCTCTCGGAGTCGCGCAAGCACATCTCTCGGTCGAACTAAACGAAGCGAAAATTTGACGACGCAAACTTTCGGGCTCCGAAGATTTATGGGCGTAGACATAGGGGAGGAATAGGGGGAATAGAGGCGCGGTCCTGCTGAGTCCTCGTCTGTCTCGGCCCTGGCGCTCGACCGCATCTCGGAAGTTTCCATTCAAACGAGATTCCAGTGAGAGGGAGAGAGAGAGTGCGCTGGTGGCGGCAGAGTCAAGTCGCCCAGAGTCGCGATGGGCAAACTTCCCGTCCCAGCGCCATCGCCAACTTCTCGAGAATCTACGGGATCGTCCTGTACGTCCTGAGGCCTCCTGCACCCTGTGTCATCCCCTCAACCCCCCCTGCAGGCGTCATCCTTCTACTCAGCCGTGCTCAAGTTTCGGGGAATTCGAATTAGGCTCGGGAACATGGACGAGAGGGCTTTAATGTCATGGATGGGATAGAGGACTGATGTGTCAAACTAATTCAATTGAGATGCCCTCGCTACTGCTCTCGCTCCTCTATATGCTACTCTGCCTGATTCTTGAGAAAAATGTGTGAATAATTACAAATTTTTTAACTAAAATGTGTTAATTTTGCTCAATTTAAGATAATCAACGTCCCTTATCCAGCTGTTGTTTTAAGCAGCTTATAATTAGCAACCGCTTGTGTTTGGGCTTCTAAATTTCAAAATTGATTATTTTCTTTTTTTTTTAAAGAAGCTAGTGAGATTATAATTAAGTGTCACTTCACGCGAATCTACAAAGTGTCTACAAAGTAAATTAGAATTTTCAGGGAAAACAAATTATCTCTGCTTATATTTATGTATATATAGTAGAGTAATTTCGAAAATTGATATTCCGCTCTTGGATAAAGTCTCCTTGATGATCTTAAGATGCTGAGTATATTGCTCGTTAAGTCCACAGTTATTTTAACTAAAGTTATTTGAAATAATTATCTATTTGTAAAGGATAACGAAGAAGCAGTGTCATTATAGAATATTGAAAGTTACGTAAAAATGTAATCAGTTAAATTTACAAATAAGTATACTAATACCATCTGAATCAGTTCAAAATCATACATTAGAAAAAAAAAGGAAAAGAAAATGAAAACTGACGTAGCGCGAAGCAATTTAAGTAATTCCTGTACCCGTCAGAATCGTGATTGGATCAAAGTCACGCAATTGATTTTTAATCAAACCTCATTTTTATCTTGTCAAACGATTATCCCCCTACGCCATAACTCAACCTGCCTTTAACCTTTACTTGGACGTTCCTCGTCTAAAAATATATTCCACCCTACCCCAAAGTTTACCAAACTCACTTCCAATCTTTTCAAACACACTCCGCAACAATCCGCACCCAAACAGAAGCATAAAAAATAAAATTCGGCCGTCGCTCAAAAAGAAAAAAGCTCCCCCTCCCACAAAGAAACCTCGAACAACACAGCTGCACGCAGAGTATAGAGGGAAAAGAGAAAGAGAGAGAGAAAGAGCCGCGAGTGTTAATTCCCAGAGCAAACGAAGAAGGCGAGGAAAAAAAATGAAAGCAGCTCGCGAGAGAGCGTGTATATACAAGAGATGGCATGAGGAAAGCGCGGGAGTGAGAGAGAGAGGGAGACGGCCTCTCGTGTGCAGCTCCGGGGCTTCCCGCCCCCGATTGCCCCACTTACCGCTCCCGCCTACATCTCCTCTGTCCAGCAGTCCTCTGCGCTCGGCTCTGCTTTCGTATACACACACACACACATACATGGAAGCGGCTGTTCTTTAAAACGCCTCCGAATTTTTCCTACCGCTCGTTTTTTCTTTTCTGCTCTGACGGATGAACGGAGCTTTTCGATTTACGCGCCGATCGGAAAGCTCGCGCGTAAGAGCCTGCGGGAACACGAGGATGGTTTTATTGCCGAGGGAGACTGTAAAATTTTATATAGGCTTGCAGTGCTGTGTATGAGATGGAGAACGGTTAGGGGGGAGGGGAAGAAGTGGCAGGTGTGGCTGGCAAGACTTAATAATTTAGACGCGACTTTCAATTTCCTTGGGAAATCTCGGGATCGCGTTTTATTTAGCCGGCAAAAGACGACGATTTAATGGTCGCGCGCGCGCCTCGGGCCGTGTGTCCGTCTGGAATAATTTTTACGATTGCTTCGAGAGCGCTGAAAGTGCTTTTCCGATGGTCGTCCGTTAATGCGAGATCTTTTTTCTTTCTCTCTTTTTCCTTCCTTTCGCCCCGATATGACGCGGGGGAGAGTCGAAGTTACGAGGCTATTTTGCGGGACGATTTCAACTATAAACTTTCGAATGAACCGTACACGCCAGTCTATATACCAGGCTAGATCGAGTAAATTATTGCAATGCGAACGTACCGTTTATCCTTTCTTTATGCGCACCTCTTCCTTCTCAAACCCACCGAGAAAACTGTAATCCCCGCCGCAAACTCTAAGAAAACATTAGCGAGTCAAACCGAGCAGCGAGCAGTAATTAATTCGATTAATTCGCAAGCAAAACTGTAATCCTCGGCAAAGCCCGAACTGCGCGACGATCGCCCAATTCGTAGTCAGTGATCCGAAATTCACGCGATCTAGACCGCCAAGCGCGCATCTCGCAGAGTCGGTAGGTGTATAAAACGCAGACCTCCTCCTCTCCCCCTCACCGCGTAAATCCCGAATATATACGGCTATTGATATTCAGCGCGGCGAAAAAGCCGGGATCGCGCTCGCACGTATGAATTTATCCCCGAAAATCGAATAAAGCTTATGTACATATCTATAGGGCTCCCGACGAAAAAAAGCTCAGCTCGGCCCTGACACTTGGCGGCTTTCTGATCTCTACTACCGAGGACAGCTGAGAAACGAGCTCGGAGAAAGAAAAAGACGCTTGGGGGGAGCGTGGAGAAGGAGGGTATAGCTTGGAGCAACGAGCAGCGGACCGTGTAAAAAAGGTGGGCGAGAAGATTTAGTTGGACCGAGACTGGCGTGTGCGTCTGACGGACTGCTCGAGACAGCCAACCGAGATGAGGGTGCGAGAGCGGCAGATGGGCTTGAGCTCTGTACATTGCGATATCTCGCCCGCATGTGTGCGTATGGCGTATATGTACAAGAGAGGATGGTTATCCGCATCTACGGGCGTTTAATTGCTTTTATTCGAATCTAATATCGTTGAAGGATTTAGGAATTCGACCGATGCACGCGAAATTTCGTTGGTTCATCGCGACACGACGAGCGTTGCCGGAAGTTTCATGGATTATATTTTTAAAATGCCGCTTGGTTTTGATGAACTCGATATTGACATGTACTTTTAGTGTTTATTTTGGTTTCATAAGTTTGTCATGTAACGAATTTTTCGAAATATTTAAATGAAAATTTCCAGATGAAAAATTAAACTGTAAACTGCGTATGCAATTTAATTAAAATATTTTACATCTTGAACGAAAACAAACACAAATAAATTTCAAGTAAAGAAAATGAAACAAAATCGTCTAAATGAGTAATTTATCTAGAGTACCATTATAAAAAAAAATACCCAAGCGCCGACCTAAATTCGTAATATCCCGCAAGGCTCTCGTTGTACTTATCACCAGCCGCTCCGCTTTGCAACATTGTCTATCCCAGCTAAACCGCCAATTAAAAATCCATCTCCGTAAGCCAGCTCGTACACCCACACATCTCGTCGCATCCCCGTTGCTACATAGCCGAGCAAAAAATCTTCGCAAGCACCAGATCCGTATCTGTTCGTCAACGTGTCCCAGAGAGAGAGAGAGAGAGAGAGAAACAGAGATAAAGCTGCATTACGAGGATTTATACAAGCGTCCAAGTCTGGTAGCCGGCCGTAAAACGAATCGCTGAATTCCAATTCGGACAGTTCCGCGAGACACCCACACACAGAAAACAGCGACTGCGGTGCATAAACGTTCGGCTCGAGTGTAAAAGTGTGCAGGAGTAGGAAGGGGGAAGCAATTCTGATTGCGCCGATTGTCGCCGGCGCCGCGGGAATTCCGTCCGGTAATTAAATTCGCGCGCGATCTTACGCCAGCCAGCCGCGCGCTCTCCGCGCCTGATAACGGCTCCCCGGGTCTAGCGCGCGGCGATTATGCCGTTTTCCACTTTCGACCCACGCCTCCCCCACCTCCCCGAGATAGCGTCTCTCTCTCTTGCTCGGCCTGGATTTTCGATGATTTTATTGTTATGACTCTGAGCGCGCGCGCGAGAGAGTCGTTAATTTCCGGAATGTTGTAATTTTATGGAATATTGAAAGCTCTCAGGGCTCCTCGTGGATTACGTCGAAGCGGATAAAAAAGTAATATACAGAGTAACGAATAGTGTTTTGCTTTACAAACTCTTTTTACGTCAAAACATCCACGATAGGTGACACGCAGTCGAGCCAACGTGAAAAAAAGGAAGATAGAGCAACTAAAAAGTTATATTTAAAATAGCCATCGCTTAGTAGTACAGAGTTCAGAGTCGAAACGTGTATCAACCAGAGGGAAAAGCGCAAGAAACAACAAAAGTTCCATAAACAAAGCTCTCGGGGGGGCATAAAGCGAACACACTCGGCCTCGGAGGGAGAAAGGAAAGAAATCAAAGTAGCGCGCAAGGGGTCGTTCACTCCTCTAGCCGTTCGCAGTATAAGTCCGACTGTCCCGCGCGCGTCGATACGAATTTTCCAGGGGAAAGGGTGAAAGAGGAGAGAGAAGACAGAGTCTAGCGCGCGTTGGCCATCGATCGGATTATACGGACGTACAGAGGGAGACCCGTGCAAGTACCGTTAATTCCCTCCTCTCCCGGAAGCAGGGAGATTCGTAACGACGGAGGATGGGAGAGACTTGCGAATGTCAATCTGCGCCACGGAAGCCGCGATGATAGGGGGAGTTTCGAGGGAGAGCGAGCGATAAGCGTGCCTACGAGCTGCGGGTGGCTTGACGAGCGAGGAGGATGAAAGAAAAACGTAAGGTAATTGCTCGGCTGTGGCTGTATGTTAGCTGAAGCTTACATTTTTTTTTCTTTCTTTAGTTTTATTTTAGTTTCAACGCGTGTATACTGGGTATGCCGATTTGATCTCTCGCTAATGGGGTTAACGAATCGTAAAAGTTCGTGCGCCGTGTATGGGGACGTGGCGAGATCTCCCGTTTCGAGATCTATGGGGGTTAAAGTAGAACGTATAGAGCTGTGTGTTTATAAATAATATACGATAGACGTTTGGCTTTATCTTCAAGTGTCGAGCGGGAAGAGCAGCGTTTGAATAATTGACGACGGCGATTTGTTTTCTTCTCTATCCAGCCTAACCTCACCGTAGTTTTGACTTTATTCAATTTACTGTCCAATATCGCAAAAAAGAAAGAGGAAAGTTTAATATCGCTCTAAAACTTTGAACGCGTATACAATAAAAAAAAAATTATTCGAGCTTTCTGTGTCTCCCCTAAAAATCAATCGAGGAGCCCCCTTGTGAGCAGGCAAGTGGAAACTGGCAAGCAGCAACGTTCCAAGCCAGCAGTCACTTCTCTTCCAATTCCCCAAAGTCATTCGTTCCTAATTAAGCGGAAGATCATTAATCTCGGTTATATCTTTGGCCTGGCTGAAGGCAACGAGGGGGTGGAGTATCCCCCCGTTTAACATCAGCGGCAAAGCTCTCTCTCTCTCTCTTTCGTCACCCTCTACACAGCCTTGGCTTCAATTAGTCAGCTTCTTATGCGCATGAATGAATAAGAACATTCAGATTTCCGGAGGGAGCAAAATTGATTTTTCCCTCCTCGTTTAATTTACGACTCGAATTAGCGCTGCGCTTGGAGAGAGAGAGAGAGAGAGAGAGAGAGAGGCTCTTGGAGGAGCAAGCTCGCGTGACGGTCGCTCGTAAAGACGAAATTTTCCCGCCGAATATTGCTCGACAATCACAGCCCGAGGGGATATTTCAATCGAGCTCTCGGAGTCGGTCTGTATACATATATATGCGCGATGAGCCAGCGAAAAATTTGTTCCATTCGTGAATGAAAAGGATCGTCGATTGGCCATGTGTGTATGTGGGTTCAGTGTATTGGTCAGGGGTAATATACGACGACGCTTATTCCCGCTGTATACAGCTTTTCTCCGAGTAAATATTATGTATTTGCTCGTGCCCATACAACGGAGAGACAGACAACTAGAGTGTCATCGGAGTCACTTGATCAACCCTACCTATCGCCTATACGCTATCACTATCATCAACGAAATCGATCTCGCCACGAGAGGGGCTGCTTGCAAGCTCTCTTAGAGCCCCTCGGCAGAGAATCCACCCCGCCGCAACGACACTTCTCCAAAGCTCAAGTGCTCGACCCTCAGCAACGACCGAAAAAGAAAAAAGTTTTACTCACTCGGTCTGATTATCCTCGAAGGTGAGGCTGCCTTCGTTTTGGACGAACTGCTTGCCAGGCTTGGCGGTGCCCTCGACGGTCCTGTAGCCGATGACGACGCGACCTCGAGCGCCGCTGTAGCGTATGACCTTAAGAGGGAAGTGGCCGACGCTCTCGACGAGCTCGTAGTCTCGCTCCGGGAATCCGAAGATGCCACTGTGATCGTCGTCCAGGATCATCACTGTCGCGAGACTCGGTGACACGAGCATCGCCGGCTGCGAGCAGTTTGTCAGCCTGTGTCGGACATACACCAAAAGGGATTTCTCTTCAGTTCAACCTTACCTCTGCCTTTTTCTTTTTTGTATATTTTTTTTTATGAGGTGGAACGAAATGAAATAAATCGTTGATTCGATACCTCGGACTATGAGCTAAAGTCATTTCCGCGAGAGCGGTCGATAAATTTTAGCGCGACCGTCGATCGATCCTCATAAATAGCTCGACGCTTTTTTTTCTCTCTCCGGCTGCGCGGCCTCTTCTATATTGTAGATTTATTCAGGCTCGCGCGCGTATACGCGTTTTTATCCAACGGTTGCATTTGATTTGAATCTTTTTTTTTTCATTCTTCATGCTCGAGAGCCAAGCGTTTGAAACTCTATTGTCTTTCGTAATGATATTTCAGCGGGTGAATTATTCAAGCGCGGCTCGCTGATGATCTGACATCTACTCTTTGATTCGATAACTTTTTCAACCCTGTACGTATAATAACACAAAAGGTCAGTCAAATAATAGTCGAGATATACCAAGAATAATCCGTTAGCCGTAGTAACCTCTATCTAATCAAGCTGAGCTTTCATCAAATCCATCAGTATACGATCGCCGTACAAAAACGCTCCAAAACGCACATCCGCGACTAATGATTTCTTACTCCCGACCTACTTGCTTACCCGCTCATGCAGCTGTTACCGCTGGACTCGCGTATACACAAGAAAGAAACAAAAGGGGAAAAAGGCAAACTCGACATCAGCCCCTACAGCGTCAAACCCCCTAGGGCCTTATCAGCTTGTCGCCGTCTACTTAAGCCCTTATCACCGGGTAGCGATCGTCGACGACGACTCACGACACGAGATCCCCCCCCCCCTTCCCTCCCACGGCGAACCTTCTCGTGCGAATAAAGCCAGGCGCATAATCAGTCGAGCTTTTTTTTTATATTTCTCTTGTCGGTCGAAGGAATCGAGCGATTTCGGAGCCTTTGTCGCTGGATATACTTTATCGGCTCGAGATTAAACTTTTCCTAGCTTGGACCTTTCAAAGATCTATCGCGGACGTTCCAAACTATCGGAAGGTTATCGGATCTATAAATACATACTTTTTTTTCGTAGACCCGACCGTTTATTAATGTATGAAATTTTTAGATTAAGTGCACTTTTGACGCGATGGTAATTATAAAGTTTTAACTCGTTTTTTTTTGTTAAAGGTTAGTTACGTGAATTACTGGCTTGTAAACTAATGGTTGTAATATTTTCCGAGAGAGAAAATGCGCGAATAATTAATTTTGTTCGGATAAATTATTTTGATACAATTTATAGTTAATTTTCGAAAGTAGGTTTATAGTGTGCATTATTTAATCTAGTGGATGTTTAGGACGAGCTCGTTATTTAGTTATTATTTAATAAGTATGTACCTCATTTGAACGAGAACATTTGTAAAGCGCAATAATAGCGTTATTTACACTATACCGTTATTTCACAATTGTCTATAAATGCGACAATGTAAATTTTCGTGTCGCAACAGAAGCAGCCTCGCGCAAACATTTAATCAAACGGCCGGTGATATATATTTGATGCGATTTGAACATCTTCCAACACGCATTTACAACCGACGATGAAAATAATTGTTATTTATTACCGGTGGACAAGAGTACAAAACACTTGAAAAACCAAAGTTTCGCTTGAAAGCTAAGCTTTTCCACGTCGCTTATCAACGCGGCAAAATAACGACAACGCCAGATAAGGGTTAATCTAAATTGCAAAATCATCTGTCCCTCTTCGGTATATTTACCCGGCCGACCGTCAGCCGCGATAAAAGACGAAATGAATGTAATGACGGCCGGAGTGCGTCGTTAATCCTCCCCCGAACCAGCCTATAAATTATTCATAAACCGACGTAAATCGTTAGAGTCTACAAAAAAAAAGAAAAAGCCAACACCTTAATGCGATACTTTTGTTCGCTATATTCGTATCCAACGCCGCAAAGTATTATAAACAATCGCCCCAAGCTAATATGCTTGTTTACGAAAAATTCCGCGAAAAAAGTGAGGTTAGCAGTAAAACTGCGCGCTCGCGAGCAGTAGGTATACTTCCCAAGAAAGGGAAGGAGAGTTGAAAGAAGGCGAAACTAACCTGACGTAAAAGTGCTCGTCCTCCTCGAAGAGCTCGTCGTCGATGACGGATAGCTTGATGACCTTGCGCGTCTCGCCGGGCTCGAATTTGAGGGTGCCGCGTACGCTGACGTAGTCGGAGCCGGCCTCGGCGGTGCCGTCCTCGGTGCAGAAGTCGACGCTGCAGGGCTTGTTGAGGTCGCCGCCGTTGCGCGTCACCCCGACCTCGAACGTCCCGACGTTCTCCATGACGGTGTAGTGTCCGGGCTCGAAGAACACCCTCATCGCGTTGACGTCGTTGATGTCGATGCTCTCGGCCTCGGCGCGCTGGAGCTCGGCCTTAACCTCGCTGAGGTCGCTCTGGGCGCGCTCGCTTATCTTGCGGCTGAGGTTGCCCGCGCCGACCATCTTGCGGGTCGCCTGGACCCGGTAGAACGCCCGGCTCTTCGGGCCCTTGCCCAGGACCTCCTCGTGGGCCATCACCTCGAGCTGCTCGAGCGAGAGCTGGGGGTGCTTCTTGCGCAGCTCCTTGAGCGTGCGGATGTAGTCGCGCCGGGTCTGCTCGAACTCCCGGGACTCCGGGGTGTCGACGTCGATGTACTTCTCGATCGAGCCGTTCGCGTGGGGGTGGTGCTGCTGGTCGAAGGACGCCTTGATCTCGAGCTCGACCCCGGCCTCGGAGTCCCCGGCCTCGGCCTCGACGATCACGCCGCGCTTGTTCATGCGGTAGCCCTTGTTCAGGTACTTGTAGATGAGGAGCCGCCGGTCGGCTATGTAGGCCGTGAGGACGGTCGCCGGGAAGAAGGAGAAGGTGAGCAGGCCCTCCCAGACCTCGAGGACCCCGGGGCTGCTGACCGCGAGGATCACGTACAGCCAGACGTAGGCGAATATGCTCCAGGTCGCGGTGACGAAGAAGACGCGGAGGTGCTTGATCTTGCGCGTCTCGCCGTTCGGTATGACGTAGACGCACAGGGCGATGATGACGAAGAGGTTGTAGGCCGCCGAGCCGACGATCGTCCCCGGGCCGAGCTCCCCGGCCTGGAAGTCCTTCGCGTAGATCTCGATGATCGAGAGGAGGATCTCCGGGGCGCTGCTCCCGAGGGCCATCAGCGTCAGGTTCGCCACCGTCTCGTTCCAGACGCGCACCACCACGATCTGCGGCTCCTTGCCCGGCCGCTTCACCACCAGCTCCTTCTCCTTCGACGTTATCACCTCGATCGCGGCCATGAACCGGTCCGAGATTATGCTCACCCCGATGAACAGGTAGAGCAGCACCAGGAAGTAGACGATACCCCGGAACACTATGTCCGAGAGCTCGAGGTTCTCCGACGGGTACCAGACCGGTACCATCAGCCCGGGCGAGCAGCGCGCCGAGTAGTTGCCCGACATCCTGGCCCCCTCGAGACGCACTCCCCAAGCTTATCCCAGGGCTCTCTCTCCTCTCTCTTTCTCGACTCGAGCGCCCCGCTGCAGCCTTCGCCCCTCCGGGAGCGATGACACCGCTCTCCTACTACCCCCCTATATCTGTCGCAGTGCTGTTACAACGACAACGACAACGAGGACGGCAAGACACACAACGGGGGCCGTTCAAACGAGCGCGGCGGTGCGCCTCTCTGCTCGGGGCCTCCTCGCGCGCTCTTCGCCGCTGTTACGTCCCTTATCTCGGGCCGGCCTCCTCATGCCGGCAGCGCCCTTATCTCCTCTTCCCGCCCAAACGGCGCCGCTCCCTTTTTCGAACGAGAGAGCCGCCGCCGGCAGCTCCGGCGCCTCCTACTCCTCTATCCTCCTCTCGCTCTCTCAGCTGCAGCAGCAGCACACTTGCGAGCTTCGTTAGATCCTCCGCACCTCCGCGGCGGCAACACCCCACATTCGCGCGGCTCTTCTATCCTTCTCTTTTCTTGGAGCGGCTCTTTGTTACGCTCCTCGTTTGACTCTTCTCTCCGCGCAAATCCGAACACTGGCACACACTGTTATTACTTTTTATTAATATATTTCTCCCGGAGGCGGAGCACAAGCTTTTTAGCGCAACCCGACGTCCCGAGCACTCGGCGAAATATACATGACGCGATTGATGCGGCTGCTGATGCTACACCCGGTCACACGACAAAGGACAGGATTACACGAGAGAGAGGGAGAAAGGGACGAAGTACATTGCGGATCGAAAGAGGAGATTTGGAGGACGGAGAGAGAGAGAGAGAGAAGAGAGAGGAAGATAAAGAGAGAGAAAGAGAGAGAGAAAGAACCTGCGTCCAAGGCAAGGAGAGCCCTACATCGAGAGCGGAGAGAGTGAGAGACAAATAGAGCTGAGATAGCAGGCTACCGGGCGAGCGGCTGGCCGATTGTCCGAGCAATATCGCGGCTCCTCGCTGCTGGCTGCATCGTCCAGGTGTGTCTCTGTGCGGAGGAGGGGGGGCGGATCAAAGAAGAGAGGTAAGTAGGTGCGTGCGCGTAAATATACACGTACGAGATGAGAGAAGAGAGAGAGAGAGAGAGAGAGAGAGCAGGAGCAGAGCTGCCCAGAGCTGCAGCAGCTCTATGTGTGTATCTCGCAGCGGCGCTCTCTCGCCTCTCTTCCTCTCCGGCGGCTGGCCGCGTTATATGGGGGGCCGGGGAGGAGTGGCGCACATGGACGTGCACACTCGCGGAGAGAGAGAGGGGCCCTCGCCGCCTCGACGGGGGTTCGTCGCAGCTCTCTCTCTCACTCTGTCGCCGCTTTATACCGCGGAACGAGAGAGAGGCGGCCGCGAGCTTTGGCGCAGGCGCCGACAGAACGGTCTCCCTCTCTGCCTCCTCACCCTCTTGTTCCTCGAACGCGCGCGCGCGCCCGCGAGCGAGTCGCTCTCTCCCGAGTCTCCTGCGCGCAGCGAGCACAACAACCGGAGCCGCGTTCGGGCGAGCACTGCTGCTCTGGCCGAGGGGAAGCCTACACCGCGTCCCCGCGCTGGCTCTGAGCCGCGCGCCGCGCACACCAGCGCCAAACACTTTCGATCACACTCTGCTATAAGTGTGCGGCTCTGTACATCATGTACGTGTGCGAGCGCGCGCGTGTGTAAAGGAGCGAGCGAAGCCCCTGCGCCCGCCGCGAGCGCGCGTCTACTCGGCGTCGCGACGCCGCCGACGCCTATATATACGTACAGTGTGTCTAGGCTCCGGGGCGCGCCACCTCCCTCGCGTTCGCGCTATCTATATATGTGTGCGCCGCGCGCGGATCTGCAGCCAGAGAGGGCACGTAAACACAGGGCGCTGCCGAAAAGGACGAGAGAGGGAGAGAGACGCGGCACTACTCCGCCCTAAAGCTCGAGATGAATGGGCCGCTGTGGTGTACGAGCGCATACCCTACAGCCACCCCCGTAAATAATGGGCGGAGAGACGTTACACTCGCTCTTCCTTTACCTCTAGTCCCAGTACCTACCTACCCGGCATAAGAGTCTATCTATCGGTCTATACCAGAGCTTTTCTTTTGCGATCAAAACGGTTTGCTGCATTTTAGTGTTTTCTTGATTCTTTTTTCGCGTTTTTATCTTCGAGTTGCAAGCTGCAAGATTTTTCTTTTTGTAACGGAGGGTCTGTTCTATTAAAGCAATATAATTCCGGGTTTAACGGGTCACCGTAACCGGAAAAGAATCATAGTCATCTGGAGGGAAAAATAAAAAAAAAGAAAAGGTTAATAACAGGGGTAGAGGGGAAGTGTACTGACACCGAGAGCAATAAAACTCCACCGGCGAGCGAAAAAACGCGGCAGACGTTTGGGTGGAATACAAAGAAAGCCCGGCCGAGCGATTGCTTTGGTAACGACAAGCGCATGCGCTTTTCAAACTCTCTCTCTTTACTCTTTTGGCTTGCAAGTTCTCGAGGCTGATAGACTTAAATACGCCGGGACAGGTCGGTAAGACTGGCGCGCGACATTTGAGATACACAGTGCAGAGAGCTTGCAAGCTCTGGGGATGCTGCGGAACGTCTTTTGGCTAATCTGTGTGTACGTCGTTTGAAATATCTTGGCATTGGTTGGATTTTCGTACTAACGAATCAATAACAAGTTACGTGTTTTGAAAAAGAAACATACGTTTAGATTGTCATGACTTGAATAAAAATTGCGTAGTGATTTTCATTTTTTTTAAATAATTGATTTATTTATATGCCGGTTACGATGATTCAAGAATTTTAATGTTATTAAAAATACAGATTATTTTCTCTTACATTATTTCTTATATTCGACAATCACATATTTGGAAGAAAAAATTTTTTAATGTGCATATGAATAATGATAATTTTGAAATGAAATAAATTGTTTATTTTATTTTTTTTTACAGCTGGCACTGTGCACAAGAATAAGCGTACATTTGGTTATCATAAGATACGAGCTACAAGGTTCCTGACTGAGACGTTAGAGTTCGCTAGTTGTAATATCAAACTTGTGCATTCTCAATGATGAAACAGATATTCATATAAACACACAATTATTAAAATACATTTCAATGCAGTCCTTTTGCAAAGCTTACGAAAAAAAATTAAGAGGAGGCTATATATAAAATCGCTGGTGCGGCAAGAATATAATCGATGCGATCGTAGTATTACCGATAGGATTATAACTCAAATCGACGAATTCCAATGATTTCAATTTCGTAAAAGATAGATCTTCAACATTTTCAATCGCGTTATGTTTAAAATCTAAGGTGTTGAGAGCCGTTTCTGGATGTCAATAATTTACGCGATTAATAAATTATTGTTCCAACTCACATCTTGGAACATACTTCCAAGTTGGGGAAATTGTGAAAAAGATTGTTCGATATATTGCTCATCATATTGTGCCTCAAAGACAGTACTTTTAACGAGACAAACTGACAATTTACGGGCAGCAAAAGAAGATCAAGTGTTCCCGTATTCGTACCGTCAAAACTTAGCGTCTCGAGATCTTTAAACTGACACAATTCCACGAGCGGCAATCCTGCGTTTTCGCTCAGATACAAGTGTCTTAAATTGTTGTCGAGGTTCAGTTCGACAACAATTGGCGAGGTAAGCACCGGTGCCTGGATCTCCGCGGCCGCACGACTCGATGCGATCGATTTTGTTGTAGGCCAGCGAGAGATCTTCGAGGCCCGTCGTGCCGTGCAGCTGCAGCGAGGAGCTCTCGCAGTTCCGGTAGCAGATCGATCTTATCAGATTATTGTTGGCGCTCAGGGTCTTCAGGTACCTCGTGATCGAGACGTCGATGCTGGAGATCCGGTTGTTCTGCACGTAGAGGTAAGCCAGTGACGAAAGAACGTCTTGGATGAATAGCGAGCAGTCGAGCTCGTTATTGAAGAGGTACAGGGAGTCAAGGGTAAGGTAGGCTTGTCAGAGGAAAAAGTTGATTAAAGATTGTGTAGTGATTTTTGTTTTCTAAAAGAAATTTATTTATTGAAATGTACAGTTACGATTCTTCAAGCTTTTTAATGTTATTAAAAATACACATTTTTATTACATTTTTTTTTCTTATTTTCAATTGAATACGCCGAGACAGCTTGGAATACTGGCGCGCGAAATGTAAGATACACAGAGAGCTAACAAGCTCTGAGAATGACGCGAAACGTTTTATGGATGATCTGTGTGCATGTCGTTTGAAATATCTTGGCATTGATTGGATTTTTGTACTATAGCAAATCGATAACAAGTTGCGTATTTTAAAAGATTAACTGTATAAGTGAGGGTGAATACAGGCATATCATGTTTAGATTGTCATTAGCTAAATAGAAATTGCGTATAGGGATTTTTATTTTTTAAAAAAAAATTTATTGGTTACGATTATTCAAGCGTTTTAAAGTTATTAAAAATACAGCTTATTTACTCTTACATTTTTTATTTTCTGACAATCATGTATATGGAAGAAATAATTTTTTAATATACATATGAATAATGATAATTTTGAAATGAAATTAGTTGTTTATTTTATTCATTTTTTTTACAGCTGGCACTGTGCACAGAGATAAACGTGTGTTTAGTTATCATAAGATATGATATACAAGGTTACTAATTAAGACGTTAGATTTCGCTAGTTGTAATATCAAACTTGTGTGTTCTCAATGATGAAACAGATATTCTTATAAACACACAATTATTAAAATATATTTTAATTCCGTCCTTTTGGAAAACTTACAATAAAATATTCATCGGAGCCAATAAGTAAAGCCGCTTGTTTCGGCAAGAACGTAATCGATTCGATCTTAATATTATTGATAGAATTATAACGCAAATTGACCGACTCCAATGATTTCAATTTCGTAAGAGATAAATCTTCAATATTTTCAATCGCATTATGGCTAAAATCTAAGCGCGTTAGAGCCGCTCCTGGACGCCAAGAATTCATGCGAGTAATATTGTTCCAACTCACATTGAGTTCTTCCAAGTTTGGAAAATTGTGAAGAAAATTGTTTGGTATGCCACTTAGCATATTGTGCCTTAAAGTCAGTATTTTTATCGAGTCAAACCGACAATTTTTGGGCAGCAAAGAAAGATCAAGTGATCCCGTATTCATTCTGTCAAAAGTTAGCTGCTTGACATTTTGGAAATGGCACAATTCCACGAGCGGCAATCCTGCGTTTTCGCTCAGATCTAACTGTAAATATTCAAAAGCCAACGATTCGTTGTCGATGTTCAACCTGCGTATCGAATTCTTGGACAAATCCAACGTAAAGGTATTACTTAACATAAGCTCGTTGAATTTAATATAAAGTTCTTCGATGTTGCACTTAGACAGCGACAGATAGTGTAAGTTGTTGAAATTCGATAGACAAACTGTATCGGCTCTGCAATCTTTAGAATCACTTACGATACTGAGTTTTTTAAAATTATTTTCGTTTAGATTCAGGTGTCCTAGATCAGGTAGATCCGAGCCATTGAAATGCGTCATGTTGATATTGTTTAACTCTAAATATGTTAAACTCGGAGGAAATTTATTTATCAAGTTATCAAGGTTCACATTACTGTTTGACAACTTAAGCACATCCAATTTTGAAAAATATCTACTCCAGTCGACGTCCATATCTTTTAGATCAACACTTTTCATAGATAAATGTAACAAATTACGTAACGATTTTAACGTTTCTTGTTTGAGTTCATCTTGTCCATTGTTTGAGTTTGCACTGTGATAAGGAGTTTCACTAACCGGTTTTTTCAATCCATTATTGTCGAGTATCAACGTTTGTAGTCTTGGTAATGAACCGAACGAAAAGAACTTTTCGACTGGAATATTGTTGTTTGAAACATCGAGACTTCTAAGGTTTGGTACTATATTCTTGATATTTCCAATTTCGCTAAGTTCATTGTTTGAAAGAATTAATATTCTTACGTATGGCATCTTATCTAAATTCTTGTCAACATGCGTTAAATTTTTAAATGACCAATTAAGCCCCTGGACACGAGTTAGAAACGAACTTTCGTCTACGTATTGACTATCAGCAAATTTTGCATAATTATCAAGTGCAGTTAAAAGTAGAAATAAATTTAGAAGCACTTTGTTAAGCTTTAACATTTTCAGATATTACTTTAGTGTGTATTTGAAGAGATACCGAGAAAACAAAAGGTTAATAATATTAATCCA
Source organism: Anagyrus pseudococci (assembly GCA_030522585.1). Lineage (NCBI taxonomy): Eukaryota > Metazoa > Arthropoda > Insecta > Hymenoptera > Encyrtidae > Anagyrus > Anagyrus pseudococci. Next base: position 24,948 of record JAPYYQ010001873.1, read on the forward strand.
CAGATACTAAAACGTATATATTTCTTTCTGAGCAAATTTAGAATACTGACTGGCAGATTATTCGACCAACCTTTTATACTTACGACCCAACATGGTGATTACACCCCTACATTGGACGAGCATTATTACTGATAGTAAATACTCCGACACGATATCGTTGACTCTCAGATTTATTTTAAACATTAATAATACATGATATCGTCGCCCCGAATGAAAAAGCGGACGATTCAAATGCCTCGCAAAAAACCATCATTGTTCGCAATTTCGCTGCGAAAAAGCATATATAAAATATATGCTTTGAATATACGTTATTTCTTTTTGTTTTAATATACTTTATTTTCTCTTGAATAAACGTCCTTTTCGTAATCCCGCCGCGAATAAACGTACTTTTTACAATCTCGCCGCGAATAAACGTACTTTTTGCAATCTCGCCGCGAATAAACATACCTTCCATTTCTTCAAATCTAATGTATTCAAAAGCTGATAGAAATAACACGTTACGCAACGAGGGATCTGAGATGAATCGTAAGATCTGAGGCTTCTTTACTACCTCCCGTGTTGCGTATACGATTTTTCATTCCTGTAAAAATAAATTTATTCCCGGCGAGATTGCGGAAAGTACGTTTATTCGCTACAAAATTGAAGTGTAATAGTTGTTCGCGGCAAATACTTTAACTGGAATGGTTATTCGTGGCAGTTTGAACTATAGCACTTTTTCGAGTGATTTGAACAGTCTTTTTTTGGCTGGGGGCCACAATATACGTTTAAACTTTTCAACAGCTTCTCACGATAGTGATTTATAAAATAGTACATTCTGCAACTAGTGCGAAAAGCAGTCGTTTTTTTAACGAGTGTGAAAGTTGTCGCCCGAACGTAGCGAGGGTGACAATCACACGAGTTAAAAAAGTATACGGCTTTCGCACGCGTTGCTGATACTATTTTTTTACTCGATGTGCGAGAAGTGTGTATAGTAACGAGTATACAGACGCGTATAAGGAAAATATGCTAAAATATGTAAGACACATAAGATCTTTATTAGTGTCTTACATATTCTTGGTGGTGCAAAGGAGACGCGGTGAGGAGGTCCAGGGGCCTCTGCCAGGTGGGTCGAGGGGGCGGAGCCCCCTCCCCCTCCCCCCAAACAGCCACATAAACGGAAAATCCTTTTAAAATAAATAATTACATATTCCTGAATTTTACTGAAAAAAATGATTATACTGTATGTATGTATGTATCTATGTACTTGATTTTTATTAAACGACTACCACCTTTCGGTATACGAGCCGTGGGCGGGGTCCACAATGTAGACAAACCATTTCAAATTTGACGTATGTCCGCGAAAAATAATGTATCGAAACATTATTTATACAATATGAATTTTGTATTTTGTCAAAAAATTGAAAATTAGTTTTGATAACTTATAAATACTCATATAAATAATCCTCCGAAAAAATATCAAATGATCCTACAATTATACGAAACCTACAATA